>JACXSJ010001459.1:0-22504 GCA_014851325.1 Pentalonia nigronervosa
TAAAATTGTACTATAAATGAAAAAAATCAACAAAATTGCAATTAAATTGAAAAAATGCCCAAAATTGCAAAAAATTGCACCAAAAACTTTTAGATTTTAATTTGTACTTTCGAGAAACGAATTTAAAACATACTTAGCAACAAATCCAAACAATGGAAAAAAAGTTGCAAATGCAACAACATCCGAGCCTTACTAATGAGCAATAATACTGTACCTACAACTTTACGGGTTATTTCAAACTATTTTGAGCAAACTACACGACGTACAGACGAGTCAATCGTAACGACACGATATTTAAAAGAAAATGAAGCTTACTAATAGACCACACAGAGGAAAAGAACCAAAACAGTAACCACTCCATAGTTCTATAAATACATTAAACTTATATAAATATGTACCACCACAATTGCAATAAATGAATATAAAATAATTTCCAAAATATAAAAGATACATTAATTTACATTGTGAGATGCAAAAATAAATTTAAGGATAGGATCTAGCCTAATCGTTAACAGCAGAAAGTGGACAAATCCGAATATTCGAACATTTGAAAATAGCGCTCGGAAGTAACAGTTTAGAACGGAAAAGGGACATGTCGATATATTTCATTTTTTGTCTCTCCTGAAAAATTATAAAAAGTGGAGTTATCTCCTCTCTGAAATTAGCGATTCAGTTATAAAAAAACATTGTATTAGTCAACATACATTACCTGCGCATATACGGTGTTAAATACTAAACTATAACTACGATTAACGTAATATAATATTAAATTAAATGTCGCGTAGGTAGTGAAATCGCTCATTTCACGAACGGGATGTCCAGATCGTAAATTTTTGACGAAAACACATTATATGGACATTCATTTCATGAAACAGTCATCCATTACATATGAAACGAACAGTATACCTATATTATACCTTTATGTAATTATTATAAGGCATACAATTAATTATAATATATTTTATTTAAAAAAATGATTGTCCTCTATTTAATTAAGCCGTTTGTATTTTTTATAATTGAGATAAATCATAAATTTTTACAGATATTAATATATATGATAATAACGTTATACCCGTGCTCTATATATTATATGATAGAGATATCAAATTAAATTTCAATAAGTTAGGTTAGGTTATGTCATTATGACGATAAAAAAAATTGTATGTTCATAACTTAAAACTACTTCTATACTACAGTAGTACAAAAGTCTGCGTGCTTAAAATGAATTGTTAATTATCATATTATTATCAATCTCATTTATATAAAATAATACGACGTATGGTTTGTTAAAAATAAAATAAAATATAATTTAACAATAATGACGTCTTATTATAATAATAATTGCATTAATGACGTAAACAATGAAGGTACTATCCGTTTCACGAAACGTATGTCTAAAATATAACGAATTTTCATCGAAATTCCCGATCTGGACGAATTTCACTACCTATCTGGGACATCCAGTTCATGAAATGAGCGATTTCACTAAGTGGGTGTGACATAATATGTACATATTATAATATAGTAAATTATATTATTATAATCCTGATAATTTAATTTCAATCTTACCCTGCAGATAACGGTATTATATATTTATTATTCGAGCTCTCACGACCGTTTAATACAGAACTTTGTATAATGGTATCTCTATAAAATAACATTAAGGTCCTTAGTCTTTGTCTTACCTATATGATACTATTTCGTCTCGGCTGTATTCGAGTTGGATCTCGAATTTAAAATTCCTACACTAGTTGGGTCCCGGATTATTTTCGGTCTTGCACTAATTGTGACCCGGATAATTTTCGGCAAGTACTACAACACTACACTAACATTTTCCTTTCCATTTTAACAGACTTAGTCTATGATCTTTTTTTGACTAAAGGCATGGTTAAAAACGCTTTTTTATTTTTGCTCCTTTGCTAATAAAAATATAGAATTTTACTCAATACGATATAATACAAATAAAAATTTAAAAAAAAAAACATTTTAAAAACACTAAAAATCAAATATTGAAAATTCATATAGTAGTATAACACAAAATATAAAATATTGCTAAGATAATCACTTTTGTGTTGGTAAAAATGTATACGACATGAATCCCAAGTCTGTTAAAATGGGAAGGAAAATGTTAGTGTAGCGGTAGTACGCACCAAAAAATAATCCGGCATCCGACACTAGTGTAGTACCTGTGATTCGCCCCTACAGTGTTTGGGACCCAATTCGGATGCGCCGGTCACGCGGAGCTATTTATTGTCGTTACACATTTATACACTCGTCCGGTTGTATAATGCAGTCTCGATCTTTGTTAATTTCGAGAGAGAAGGCGCCATAGAATTCCACGACCTTTGTCGAAACGCGGACGCGGCCACGACCAAACGATGCAATCAGTGTTCTTATATTATTTCTTTCGGTCCGATAAGAAATCGGAAGCTCCGATCGACCCGATTGGCGGCCGCGTTTCTCGTATATTGTTATTATAGCGGATAAGCCAGAAACAATGTTCGGTTCACTATATACATAAGGTTTGCTGTTGATTTGATTTGGTTTGTTTTTTGTTTTTTTTTTTTTTTTTATTACGATTGCAATAGATATAAAACCGGAACAATAAAAATTCTTATCTGCTTCTGCAGCAGCCCTCTGGTGAATTGGCGTTTGATCTGAAACTGTAAATTATCATTTCGTCTTATTAAAACAAATAATGTATTATAATAATATGTTCGATTATTAACAATAAACGACAGAACTTTCGAGAAAAATGATTTTTGAAATTTTCCTAATTATAATTTACACTAATTACATAGTTTACGATGTCACGTTGGCACAAATGCACCGCAAATGAAATGCTGAAAGTAATTTATTAAAACGACGACAACGTGATATTCGGATTTGAAACTCTGAATGATAAATTATTTACAATATCGTTTATTTATTTTTTATTGCGATTGAAAATGACTATAGTCTCAGCAATAAAAATCATCATACTTATTAGGTAGCTTAAAATTATAAGTATTGTAGGTATAGATTAATTTAAACCACGTATTGAATTTTTTACATTTTGAACGTTTAAGAAATATTTCTACATACATACAATATATACAACATTTATACGATAATATTATATTCACTGGATGCCGTTGAATCGATCACAAAATCGATAAGTAGGTAACCAGTGTTTAAAAATAATACTTCATTACCTGTGTTTTTAAAGTTCTTTTTGTTCGATATTTAATAACATAACAAACGCACTACCTAAATATAATATTATATAAATCGATGAAAATCCAACCGGTATCCAATAAATTGTAGGTCACACATTGAACCGGTGCTGAAATAAATGATGTAATATACTTGTATTGAACATATTTTAACAGTGTAATATCTGTGTATAATAATAATAATAATAATATATTAAAAGTATTATTCGTTAAGGTTTCTAAAACTATATACTGTTTAGAATAATATTGTTATGAAACTAGTTTTAATAGTAATTAATATTTTATAAGGATAACATTTTATTTACCTATATAACACGTCTGCTACGTCACAACTAATATTATTTTAATAATTTATTATTAATTATTTATTTATAATATAATATTATTATAATTATACGGTATCGATAGGAGGTAGACGGTAAACCGTTATAGTTTATCGATTTATATATTTTATTTTTTTAAAGTCAAGTAAATCAGGTCTCTACTCTTAGTCGTATAATATTATTATTATTATTATTATTATTATTATTATATAATCGATTACAGAAAATGCGTCTTGTCCTGTGCTGCAGCAGATCACTGCAAATACTGGCAAGGGTTGTGCGTGGGGTTGTGCAGAAGTTATGGCCATGGGCACATTATGCCAATAAGGCGGGGCGGGAAGCTTGTAAACATCTCCTTATTTAGATCTCAAATTACAATATACTATAATATTATCTGTACGGTTATCACCGCCATTATTGTGGTTGCGCAAAAGTATGTTATAATCAGCGACAGATAAAACGAATCCGCGTAATTTTATGTAGAATATATTTTTTCATTATAATTACGTCATATTACGTACAACAGTGGTATAATTATATTATTATTAAAACAATTGTTATAGTATAATGCATACTACCTAATAACGCTTATGCCCAGCCTACGCATATACACATCATTTAAAAACGTTATGATTCTATAATTATTATTATAATATGTTTCTTAATATTAATAATGTGACCTAGATACATATAGACGTATTCAAATTTCAAAACGAATACATTTTTGAGTAATGTTTTTTTTTTTTTTTTACAATGTGGATAGAAAAAACATTATAATAAAGCTGGTAACGTTTTATTAATTTTTAACGCACAACATTTCAGTTATTAACGGGATTTAATTTATATTATTATATTCCTGAAGCTGTACCTATACAAATATGTTCACATTATACTGTTATTACGGCGTTATAATATTATTAAGTAGTACCTATTTGAGGTTTAAACTGCATTATAATACGAGTGGATACATATTTAACCTGCAGATACTGCAGCTCTCCTGCAATTAACCTGCACTTTTATAATATATACTTTAGGTATTAAAAAATAAATGCACATTTTATGAAAGTCATTAGGTAGGAATATTATTATAATACATGATTAACGATTATGATATACAGACAGCATTTTTTAATTTTAATTTTATATTGTCCTTATAGGCGGTGGCGGCAGCGATGGGTGTACGCAGGTTACCAGCTATAATTATAATCGAATAAGACTTGGCGGTTTCTTCTTAATTATTATTATCATCGACATAATATTATTATAATATTTTTTTTCGTTTTCATTAAATAATAATCAATATTTCGATAACTCACCTATGCGGACCTAATTTCTGTACATACATTAAATAATTAATTCACCTTGGTTGTATAATAATAATAATATATCAGCCTCGACCTGTCGACTCAAACCGTATACAAACCTTCTAATTCCGAGACGGGCCTACATTTTTTTTTCTGTTGTTACCAAACATTATAATTATACCTTTAATTGGTTACGTTATTCTCGATTGACGACGTGTTTAAAATATAAGAATTGTACGCGAAATCTTCGCATTGCCAAAAATTTAATAATAATTATTGCAAACAATCTTACAAACAACTGTGTACGCGCACGATGAATAATGTTTTCATCCGTCATTATCGTCGTATACCTAGGTAGAGGTATACGGTGAGGTACCTACGTATAATAACATGTAATATAATTATTTATGTCAAATCGAAATCGTAAAAAAAAAAAATCGCAACACGATGGAAAAAAAACAACCGGCATCAAGTTTCTTTTTCACAATATAATAATATAGTATAATATTAGACCGTGCATATCAAACACGTATGATTTGAAATTCCCCACAGGTTATAATATCGTTTTTAATTTCAAACTCCAAATTATTATACAAGTGAATTCGCAAACACAATAAAATATATATTATTATATTATAGATGTGCATAATATATTATTATAATGCACGTGTAAAAACGAGCGCGTTGGGTGGATATCTACCTACGGCAAACTCGAAGAACATGACAATTTTTTTCAGTAAACCCGTCTCGAAGGAGGTTAAATCATTCGCGGTGGTATACATATAAAGGCACAGTAAAATCTCTCTTCATAACGGAATAACTCGGTACCAACTGATTTTTCCGTTATATAAAGGAGTTTTCGTTAGTTTTTAAAATTGTTTTTTTTTTTGTGGGGGGGGGGGGTTGGGGGAGGAAAACTATAATTTACAGCATTTACTAGCTATATCTAGCTGATTATACGTCGGGACTGTTGTCGTTTTCGGTTGTGAGGAGATTTTAGACTTAAAGGGAGTCCATTATACGGAGGTTTTACTGTACCTACCAATGGCGTGGTGAGGGCCACGGCCCGCGGCCCCTGTTGGTCGTAATTGGTGGGTAAGTGAGTACTGGATGCCATTGAAAATCGGAGTGAATATATTTAATCAAGTAATAATTAATAAATAATATATAGGTAAGTATAACGCAATTGAATATTAATTTTAGGGGTGGGCGAGTATTGGTATTCCGTATTTGGCCCCTGCTCAAAAATTAGTTCACTACGCCACTATGGGTACCTATATAATATTATTAAAGTGTAAAAGTATATTTGTGCATTCTATTATCACGACCAAAATAAATATTGTGGTTTGTTATAATTTTAATCTAAAACACAAACGTGTATCGTCGTCGCTGTTCACTTGACATATATAATGTATTAGTTGACATTTTTAGAGAAAATTAGTTTACCTCGAAACACGTGGACGCGTTAGACATTATATTTTTCGTTTTCACTTTATTGGTTTTTTAACGTACCTCTGCCTACAATTAACGATAATAATTTACCGTCCGAATGATGTAATAAGACGCGTACAAATTTTCAATTCGGTATTTATGGAAAAATACACGCCAAATTGTATAAATCGTTTTTTATAGGCAATTCTCTTTACACTTGTCGATTTTTACGGAGAACTCTGTTCCTTTAGCCGCATCATTTACGTGTTCTCTCGGCATTTCAGCGCATTATTAATTCTCAGCAATTCAGTTGTGTTTTTGCAATCTGCACCACCGGCCACCTATATATAACTCATAATTATCATTATATGCTTATAACTCGCATAAAAGGGCGTAGTATGATATAATATTATGCTCGCTAAGATTTGTTCTACCTACCCACCTTTGTCTCACACGTTTTGGTATAGAAAAAACGAGTTCACGCGCAGATCATGGTTAATACCAGTAAATATGTAGGTATGTATGATGTATTATTAGAAAGTGATTTTACGACCATTAAACATTCAACATTAAGAACATACATTATAATTGCAAGGAAAATTAAGGAGACTTGTAGCCTTTTTTTATGGTCTGTTAAATTCGTCGCTCGAAACAAATTTGTTTTGAAATTTTGGATAGTATATAATTCAATAATATTATATGGTGTAATACAGGGCTTGTTATAATAGCGTTGCACATTATACAAAAAACGATCAAAATCTGTAAACGAATAATTAAAATAGAAAACGGTAAACAAAAACAATTAAATGCCACAATACAAACCATAATACGATTAACAAAATATTATATAATATATATCATTAAACATAACATAACACGAAACGAAGTATAATATGCAATATCGTTAAACGAAAAATAACACACAAGCAAAATAATTTAAAATCCATTAACTTAAAAGTTATAATATTGGTTTTGTAGAAATATTTATTCCACGCGATCTATTGAAATTTTAGAAATCAATCCGAAAAATTGTTATATTCCATATCCAGGCGTTAGATATTATTTTTAAACGATAAACGCAAAATTTGTAAAACGTTTTACTTCTAAAAAACGAAAACCTTAAACATTGTATAACGTTTAAATGGTAAATAACGTAATAGAATTTTTTTTTCAAATGCAAGCCTTGGTAATATTATGTCATACGCTATCACACTTTTTGTAGCTTAAAAATGCGCCAAACTCTAGAACGAGTAAAAAAAAAGTCAGCCGAAGCTCAGAACTACTGTTTTTTTTTTTTTTTTTGTTGATATTATTTTAGTAGGTAAATGATATGATGTCTACAATCCTAAAATCACTTGCAAAATAATTATTATGACAATGTGACTGCCGCGGATCCGCGACTGTATCCGAGCGAAACTTCAAATCATTCGACATCACGTTCACACATCACAGACAAAGACAACGAAATATCTATTGGTTTGACGTTTTCGTAATTAAATTGTCTATAAATAAACATAATATTTCATACGGTGTAAATAATAATAATAGAAATCGTAGTACGTGACATATGTGTTATTGCGTCCAGTATGTTTTCGGGTGATTGAAAATTTAACGAGCCGTTTTTAAAACGATCGAAAAAACGTATTTTACTGAATATTCGCGAGTCGACGACGTAGAAATAATTACAATACCTAACGTTATTATGTATCTAATATTGTAGCAATAATGGTATTGTTAAACCTTCTGTTGTCGTATAATCAAAACCCATCGCCGAATGCGTACCGTTAGACGAAAATGTATAATATATTATATCTCGACGGAAAGGCCATCTGAGTCAACCGTTATAAACCAAATTTTACAGAGGACTCTAAAATAGTTATAGCTGTTTGTTACAAATTAATATTTTTGCGTTAGTTTTACCGGCCATCACAAAAATCATTGTTGGTCGCTTACATCAATCAGGGATCTGCGGATTACAGTATATTTTAGAAAAAAATAATGAATATTATCTGAATAACGTGGCCAGTCGTTAATAATAAATTGGCAATATTTTGTCCACGAGGATTACATCATTTTGGTTAAAGAAAAATTCTACTTTGTACCAGAAATACTAATTTGTGGGTTACTCGGCCGGAATGTGTGTCAAGAATATTATATTATTCAATTATAACCTTACTTTTGAAAAAAAAACGAACGAGGTTTATACATATCAGTTGGCCTTTCCGCCGACGATATTATAATATACAAAAGCGTAGACTATGAATTTAAAAATGCACTTTGTAAGTACCTACCACAGCGTACACGGTGTGCCTTTATGGATTTTCGTAAAGAAAAAAAAATGTCATAAGCTAACGTAAAATTATTACCGTTTTGTAATAGATTTTGTTATGTGCAGAGTAGAATAAATTTCGTAAAAAAAAAAAAAAAAAAAAATAAAGTCTCGCAGCATATATAATATATTAATATACACTGCGCACCAGACACAATGTCGGTACATAATTTGATTAATGCACGAGTATAATATGTTTATTTGACTTTGATGAGGCATAAATAAAAACGACTTCCAGTAAAAGTGTGCATAATACACTGCAGCAGCGTACAACTATAATAATATTATACGCAAACAGCCGGACAAGTTAATCGACTTTTTTAATTAGCAAAATTATATAATACAGTTGTAGGTAGTCGATTTCGGAAAAAAAAACTGACCAAATTGTGTTGAACTGCATTTATCAGACGGGAAAACTACCCGAGTAAGTGGCGAGTGAAAGGTTATACTTTTTTCGACGATAAAGAATTTTGAAAAAGGTACAGGGTTATACTTATAATAATAATTATTATACCACATAACGCATTTGGTATTTTAATCGTTTGTAATTTAAAAGAAGCACGCTAATTACATTTGAGAAAAGTTAAATTTTTTCGAAATCCTCGTTTGTAGTAGAGGTACCTATAGTAAATATTCACTACGTTCGTAATCATCAGAGCCCGCGAATCCAACCAAAGTCCTTTTTATTAGTTTTTTTTTTTTTTGATTTTGTAAACTTCAAGAAAGATAATGATTAGGTAATTCCGGAATATTGTTAAAGCTACGCGTAGTACCTATATAAGTCTGTCACCACCTGCCGAAAGGAAAGAACAATAGTCATTATATTATAGTGGCTGCAGTGATATCGTAAGCAACAGACAAACAAAATATTTTTAAAATTTTACTGTCGAGTGTATATAATGTGAAGTTATGTCTACCGACATTTTGGAAAATTATGGTCGATGATAATATGATATTATAATTTTGCAGAGTTTGCACACTAATTTCATTATAACGATAATTGAATCACCTGCGCCACGTGTTAAAATATTATTCTGATGTGTATTTAAGTATTTTGTTTGATGTTATTAATTGTTTTGTGGTCGCATTAAATCTGTAGCTCAAAATGTCATATTATAACATACAGAATGTCTTGTAAAGATTTACCTATTGCGACATCTCTTCAAATAATGGGGAAATATTATAATTCTATTGTTTTTTTTTTTTTTTTTTTTTTTTTTTTTTTTTTTTTTTTTTTTTTTTTTTTTTTTTTTTTTTTTTTTTTTTTTTTTTTTTTTTTTTTTTTTTTTTTTTTAATATAAAACTCGAGAGGACTACAAATATTTCATATTTTAAAGAATATATTTTTATTTAATTATTTCAAAAAAAATTTAAGATTGCCATTTTGCAGAGTTTATTTTATTTTATTTATTTTTTATTTTTTATAATTTTAATTTTTCAATATTTTATTTTCATTAATCTTGTGGTTTTTAATAATTTTTGTAGTTTAGAGAAAAATTGCGTATTATTTAATACTATATTTTAGTCCATAGTTTAATGTTTTTATATCGTCTTGTCTCGTTTTATTCTGATAATACTTATTTAATCATCAATAAATTATTGTTATTCTACAAATTATAATTCTCGAAACCAAAAAAATTACTAAAAGCCACGAGGTTAATGAAAATCAAAATACTGAAACGTCAAAACGTCGTTGCATAAAAACAAACTACAAAATAGCTATCTTCAATTTTTTTGAAAATAATTAAACAAACAATTATTGTTTTACCAAAACATTATATTTGATTCGAATATTTGTAGTCCTTGTCACTGCAAGTCTTATATAAAAAAAAAAAAAAAAACAAGAATTATGATATCTACATTATTTCACAGGAGAACACCCTGTATACACGATAGGCAATACTAATAAGACGTATTTCGTAACTGCGTAATATTGTATGATGTCGTTTTACTCATTAATACGTGTATAATTATCAATGCAATTTGTCATGTCAACTGAGTTTAACACGAGCTGCAGCAACTAAATGCATAATATAAAATAGGTCTGTAAGTTATATGATAAAATATAATATATCGTAATATAATATACCGGGTGATTCACCAAGCAAGCTCATCCTCTTTTTTTTTATTTAACAATAAATTTGTTCGAGTTCTGATTTTCGGAATTTTAAAATAGACCTTCAAACTATATTTTCAGATTGTTGAGATTTTTTTGCACTACATAAAGACTGTCTTGCGGAGATACAAATTCCTGTTTTTAAAATGTAAACACCGTTTTTTATCATAAACTATTCAATGTATTTTTTTATTTAAATTTTTGACATACTTAATTCAAAATTCGAACGAGTAGTTTTTCAGTTATTAAAAAGTTTATACCGAAGGATAACAGTTTTAAAAAATGGTATTAAAATAATATAAAATATATATGTAATATTGGACCAAGTAGTTATTATACGTAGACCATTTTTATAAATTATTAATCTTGATGGACTAATATTAATTTCTAAAATTTTCAAATTTTCGTAAATATTTTCCAAATCCATTATCATGGACTTATTACCTTTAGTAGGTACATAAAATTAATTAACGTAAAAATAATTACTACATCGAATTTACAATTGAAATGGGGAGGGGGTGGGTTTCTTTTAAAAAACAGAAGTTTGTATCTCTACGAACACACTTTAAGTAGTATAAAAAAATCTCAAGAATTTGAAAATATGGTCTCCGAGTATATTTAAAACTTCCAAAAATCAGAATTTGAATGAATTCATTATTAAATGTGAAAAAATGGGAGTGAGAATGTTTGGTGAATCACTCTGTACACGAGTATTCTTTGCATGGATCTATAGCTGTAGCCTGTGGTCGTTTTTTTGTGATGTAACATTATTTTCTCGACTCGTATTATAATATATCATAGCAGTCTCGTGAATATAATTATAGTTATTACTAACTATTATCATCGTTTAACGTTAAAAATTATTCTAACCATAATTATTATTGTATATGCACTAGATATGTACTTACTGTGATTTAAGTTGATTGTATTCATTTTCACCAATAGAATAATCGATCGCTTTGTTTTAAGATATTACATTCAGTGCTATATTTATACAATTTAATGTGTAACTGCAATAATGCACGTGTGCGTTATATAATTATAATATGATGACGTAAATGTAAATAATATATTATGTCGCAGTTGTTGTTAGTAAAATCGGGCAATTCGTTATAAATATATAAAACCATACTAATTATAAGTCATAATAATATATAGCTAGTAATTTCGTTATTTGTCTTGCGTTTCAAGAATACATAAATATTTAGAACCATGATGGGGCAAAATCATTTGACGTTTTATAAAACTTTAATTGAAACTAGGCATGCGAATAGTGCAAAAACAAATGAAATGTCCCGAATCAGACAATTTGTACAATATTATCGAAAACGGTTTTTGAATAATTTAAAATAATATATTTTTCAAGACGCATAAATGTTTTAAACTACTTAAACGAATATTGAAACCAAATAAATTGGCAAGTTAAAATCAAAGTATTGTGTTTTACTTTCTAGATACCTATATATTTACTTATCGCAACAATATTATAATATTGTTAAATATATTGATATCGATAGCATTCTAGTCAGTTCACACTCGAATATAAAATATACTATAATTTTTTTTTTAACAATGACACTTTTTGGTTTCACGTTGACGTTTTTCCGTTTGCGGTTTGTTGTGTAGACTGCAATATGTCTCTATTGTGGCGTCTTTTACGTTTTTGAAATGATGTCAAAATAATTCATATGTATACTTCAATACTTCAAGACCATATTAAATGTTTATTCGGTTTAATGTCGGCGTTTTGAATTACGGTTACATGTTTCGACATAATATGTATTCGTAAAATATATCGTCCAGAATTGATATACTTATAAACATAGGCAAGTAATGCAATGGGTGCAACCTATAATCCAGAGATTTTACAGTTTATAATATTATATAAACAGGGCTCGGAAGTTGTTGCATTTGCATGTATTTTTGGGGCTATGAGATTTATTGCTAAGTAAGCTTAAAATTAATTTCACGACACTACGAAAAAAATATTAAAAGTTTATAGTGCATATTTTTGCATATTTAATGATTTTGCAGTTTTAAGAGCACATTTAATTTTACCTTTTTTTAGAGTATATTTCATGATTAATGATAAGTTTATAATACAATTTGAAAATATGGCAAAAAAAAAAAAAAATAATAACACATTATAATGTACATTTATTTTAAGAATTTTCATTAGATATTATTGTATCGTGTTTTTCAAATCCCTATTTGACATAAATTTTCCCATTTTTACTAATAAATAAGTAATAAAAACTATAAGACTTAAAACAATTTTTCATAAAATGTTTGTATTTATGAAAATTGCGAGTAAAAAAAATAAGTATATATTTTTAAAGCATATTTGTACTTTTTTATACGCATAAATGTATGCATAATTAGTAATTTTTCAGTGCATTAAATTTCAATCCCTAATTATAAAATATGAATGGACTTGAATTTCGAGACAAACGACAAAACGATTGTATATTTCGAAGAAAGTAATATAAGTTTTTGTTAATGTTCAGCGTGAAACCACATTATTGACTACCGCAGCGACGTACGTATAATTAATATTATATATTCGATATTGGGTCTATAAACTTAGAAAATTCAACATCAGCTGTTTCTATACGTTACCCATAGTGTATAATATATTATACCATGGTTAACCATAGTTCTGTCGAACTCTTTCTGCCCTATATATAATAAACCAAAATCACGAGTCATTAAGTTATTTTTTATTTTTTTCAATTCCCCCCTTGGAATCCAGACAGTTTTTTTTTTTTGTGGCATGGAATTTCTCATCAGAATTTACTATAATATTACGGTGGCAATATTGATGAATGTAACACAACTACTTCTGCTGTCTCCAAACAATACATTGACCGTCCGATCATTTTATCGTCGGTCGCAGCTGGTGCTGTTTTTTTAAATTTATTTTTTTATATGAAACAACGTTGCACAGATTTTGGCGCACGCTCTCTCCTCCTCTCTTAAGCACGGGACTCTTTCTGAATATGGAATAATTATTATTCTAAATTTGATATTTTTGCGGATGACCGCTATATCGTATTTATAAAAAATCCGTCCTCACCAATATAAAAGTGATTTTATACTGATTTCAAGTCGATCGAGTTGATTTCAAATCGCCCATTCAGCATATTATTATTTTATCGTTATTATAATATTATCTCCGCAGCATAGAACCTATTGTTGCCGTATATTATGTTTTTGTTACATCCCGATGTGTACGTTCTGTTTTACTTTTATTTTTCCTTTAATATAACAGTGGTATATCGTACCTATCTATTTTTTGACATAGTTTGGGGCTTTCGGGCGTACAAAAATAAATAAATTCCAATACAATGCACACGAAATCGGAGCGGTTGAAGACAGCTGAAGTCGTCGTCATATTATGTACACGCGTTGTCTCGATATCGTTTCAACCTCGGCCGATCTATAATATTATATTTTCATTTTCGTCCTACAACGACTACATATAATATTACGTCTGATACACACACAACATGAGATTATTACTTCAAAATATTGTACATCGAAGTTGCTTAAAATACTAGCGAAATTCGCTTTGCGCAGCATATAGGTACTGAAAATAGCGTGCTGCCAAGACTGCCATATAATAATTCATAAACGTTAAACCCGAAAAACAAGCAAAATATTATCTGCAGAAGCATGTCGACCTGTTTGGTCGGGGTGACCCGAGAACAACAAAATCGATAGAGCACACGGAATTTAAAATTGAAAAAGAAACGTATAACTAATATTACAATCTAGTAGTAACTGCAGTCTAAGCGATGTAAAGAGCTTCAACTAATGTTCGACTTATGGGGAGACGCAGGGGGACGGAGTACCCCAACTAATTTTTCAGAAATTTTACTCCTATTATTATTTTTAAGGGGAACGCACGGGACGCTTCATCATTCTGCGTTTTTATCAAAATGAAGCATCTACCGTTTAAGGTTTTCTCAAGTTTAATGACACAAAAAAAATTGTCACTAGTTCATTAATTGAGACCATTAATAGTTGCAATTAATACAATAGCAATTTCATCATTTGAATGCTAAAGACGTTTTAGCACCATAAATAATACAGTCACTGGAAAATAAATGCATTAAAGCCTAAGCATATAATATCATCATTGTTATTAATGCAATGTGTAGGTCCGCCCACTATAATAGTTTTAAACCAAGTAGCTATGTAAAATTTTGGATAATAAGTGGTAAAAGAGATGCGGAAGAAAATTGGAAGAAAAAAACGACATACTTTTAATAATTTATAAAATTATTTAAAGAAGTAGTTAAAATGGATGTTTTTTATTTATTTACTTTTATTATACTTTTGGGTTTATTATTATTTATAACTTTAATATATATATATATATATACATATGTTACGTTTAAAGTACGAATACCAATAAAACCTAGGATACACAAAATAGTTTGGTTAAACCCTGAATGATTTCTATAGTTTGAACTTTTACAAACAAAATTTGGTAAATCTTAGGATAAACAACTAGCGCTGGTATAGGTACGAATTTTTTACCAATTATGTGTTATTAATAATATTAATAATAGTAACTATTATTAAAGTATACTAAGTACTATATTAATTACTTCCTACTAGTATATTAGATAGTTACACATGTATATTATTTTTAATTAATAATTATTATATATTGTATTTTATACTTGTATATTTATAATACCTAATGTATTCGAATTTAGAACAAATTTGTTATTAAATATCACAATTATTACATTCATAAGTAATTTATTTGTGCAGGCTTGGTTACTGTGATATCTTAAGTTACACAATACATTTTTTGATCGGCACTTACATCTATGAGTTATACATTTTTTTAAGCAGTCGCGACCTTGTCCACCAGTCAAAGACAGTTGTGATACTGCTTGCCGAATACCAATTATATTGTCTGGAATTATGGCCGATTCTAAAAAATTTTGAATTTATGGATGCAACAACTGTAATATTTAATAATAAATTTGTTTTAAATTCGAATACATTAGGTATTATAAAAATACAAGTATAAAATACAATATATAATAATTATTAATTAATAATAATATATTATATATGTACTTATCTAACTACTTATCTAATATAGTAGTAGGAAGTAGCTAATATAGTACTTAGTATACTTAAATAATATTTACTATTATTAATATTATTAATAATACATAATTGGTAAAAAATTCCAGACTTTTCCAACGCTAGTTGTTTATTCTAAGATTTTCCAAATCTTGTTTGTAAAAGTTCGAACTACAGAAATCATTTGGGGTTTGACCAAACTATTTTGTGTATCCTAAGTTTTACCGGTATTCGTACTTTTACTGTAACATATATACATAAAAAGGATACTGTAATCACGCCTATATCTTATATTAACTTGTATTTTTTTATATTTTAAATTGATTGTTTATAAATATTTTTTATATCATTTAAAGAAGGGTATTAGGGGGTGTTGAATCTGTATAACCTCCACAACTCAATATCGTTTAACAAGTGATGGGGACGCTCTTTTTTTAAAAGTAAATAAAGTCGCCCTATTTTATTTTACCAAGTCGAGCACCCCGCATAAGATGAAGCGTTCATTCGCACTCAAACACCAACTCGAATTATACATACAATGCGTATTCATTAGCACCCCCAAGTTCGATTTTAATACCCCATGGCCTCTGTTATAAAGCACCAAATATAATGTGAGAAATCAGAGGTTTCTTTATTTTATATAGGATTTTTTTTTATTTGACGTTTTTATTGAAAAAAACTATTCAAAAAGAGAATTCCCCTATGTTTAACAAGTTAATTCGAATTGCAGTTAAAATTCCAATAAGTTCTGTAATGTGTAAACGTAGTTTTCCAAGTATGTAACGAGTTAATAATTGGTCGAGGTATATTTTAAATATTTAAAGGAATGTTGCAAACAGCACAATAACGAGGGAAATAGTTATGAAATTAATTTAAATTAAACATTTATACAATTATATAGCTGCTATAACTCGTAAAATATTAGATACCTATATATATATATATTATATTATCATAATGAGACAATTATTTACATTGTAAACAAACGGGTTTGGTGATAGGTATACATAATTTTAGTACCCCCTAAAATTTAGGTCTAATTGCGCCTATGCGTATTATATTATTACTTTTTTTCCAAAGCTTCTATATAATTATAATGTTGTCGACGACGAGAATTTTCTTTTTCTTCTCCCCTCGGCATTTTCGGCAGTCCTCGCGATTCACTCCATCACACACCACCTCTACCGTATTATACTTCTGCGCATATTGCAATAATATTATTATTATTTTATATTGTACATGTACAAGTCCACGGCAACAACAGCCGCAGCAGCAGTGTAGGTACCTACCTACGTTTAAACACGCGAGAACACAATCGATTTACCGCCGATTAAGTGAACATTAAAAAAAAAAAAAGGGTATTGCCTTTTAACGACCGTTGCCCACTAAACGCATTTCATTTTCATTATTACTGTAAACAATTATAGGAGTACCTATACGGGTTCACAGCGTGTGTTGGTGAAATTTGTTGGATCACTCTTGATTTATCATTTACATGCGTGTAAGTACGACTGCAGTACTGCGTCTGGTGGAAAAGTTTGGAAAACACTAAATGTAAATGGGTTGTAGAACGACACACCGCGCAGTTTTCTAAATAATTGTAAATGGATAAAAGCAGATAGAAACTTATACTGATAAGTACTGGATGATCCTTTTAACGTAAAACACTGATTATATCGTCAAGTATTGACTTTTTTCAACATTTTTTTTTTTACGTGGTTATGTCGTTACAAAATAATATTTTTTTAAAGAAATACTTTTTTTTCATATTTTTCATCCATATAATTTTTTAATTTTTATTTTTTTTTTTTTTTTGAATGAAAACATACAGTTTTAATTTCATGTTTTAAAACAAACTATTTTTGGATTATTTCGGTATATAAAAATCATATTTCGGAGACGAGTAGTCTACGAGTTATAAGTATTTAAAGTATAGATGAGCAGAGTCTAGTAATACGTGATTATCCTGCAAAATGTAGGTCCACTACTCCGCTGTTCTAAACTTTAAATACTTATAACTCATAAATTACTCGTCTAAACTTCGACTTTTAAGTACCAAAATAATGAAAAAAATATTTTTCTATGGAACACAAAATCAAAACTGTGTGTAAAAGTAAATAAGCTACTGTAAAAATAAAAACTTAAAACATTATAAGGATTAAAATATGAACATAAATAATAATTTCTTTAAAAAAATATTATTTTGAAAAAAGTCTATACTTTTTCATATAATAAGTGTTTTATGTTTTAAATAAATCGCCTCGTAATACATCGGTTATTATCGTTTGATCAAATGCAAGATGATAACAGTCTACAGTTACTTAATTCACAAGTATTATATACATAAAATACACATGTATATATTAACGTAAAATTATATTATTAATGTAAATTTTATATTACATAATTAAGTACACTTGAAAAAAGGATTTTTATGAATAAAAATAACATTACAAAGTTATGTATGGCCTGTGTATGCTCGTGTGCACAGATACCTACATATTATTATTTATATAAATAAATGTTTAAGACATAATATTATATATATTACTTCTAATTATTGATAAACATTAAAAATATTATGAGCAATAAATCGGCGATATGTATAAACGTTAAATAGAATAATTTAAATGTACGATAAAAATAAAATTACCTATATGCTTAAATTTGTTCTTTAAACAAATGATGATAATAATAATAATAATAATAAAAAAAATAGGTATACAACATGCATGTCAAAATGTCGAAGTACGTCACTTCTACGCCACATTAATGTTATATCATATTCTAGTTCAGAAGATACTCAGTCGTATGATTATACAATACTATCGTATAAAAAAACATATAAATAATATGTAAATAAATATATTATATATTCTATTGTTAGCTTACACAACAAATTACAAAACTACTCCCTTCGTGGTTTATAAAATGGGGCTCGCAGACAACTAAATACACTAACACAATAATATTTACACGCACTTATAGTAAATAATTTAACAACATTTTCTTAAAAAGTATAAAAAAAAAAATACGATCTAAGTAAGGACTACTGCTTTGTGCACACACGGTCCAGTTTGTCCTTCGAGCAGTGCAGGCCACAGGTAAGTCCGGACTTGATTGCTTTCCAAATCCGAAGAGTGATATCTCACGTGCAGGTCCCGCTTGAACGTTCTCTGTTCGTATTCCAGTACAAAGCTAGGCGTCTACAAAAAATAATCAATACAATTAATTAGTATACGGTAGGTGTATAATAGTTTAACTCGTTATATGTTACATCAGCTCGGTTTTTTTGAAATAAGAGTTTAATATGTCTACAAAGAGGTCAAAAAGACTTTAAACATTTATCTGATCTAGAATAATATGGTAATATAAATATTTGGTGAAAATTTCGAATCTCTGTGGTTATTCGTTTTCTAATGACAGTCATTGAACATTTTGTCGAAAGCCTGTTTTGCGTAAAATTACCGTAATTTATTTAATTTTTATTTTTTCTGATTTTGCTGCAAAGTGCGACCCCCTAAAAATAAAGACTAAAGATAAAAATTCAAGTTTCTACCAGACACTTTCCTCCAAGTTTAAGAGTGGATCATAGTTTTTACTTTAAAAAGTATTTTTAGACTGAATAAAATAATAATAAAATAAAAAACACATATCATCATTCAGAATTTTAGTTTTATATAATAAATTTACAATAATTAAGTTTTTTTAACCAAAAATTATTAAAATAGAAAAGTTTATAATTAATGTAAATCTGTTCATATTTACTTAAAATATTAGAAAAATATATTCGCGCAAAAAGGGTACTGAGATATAAATTGCAACGAAACCAAAATATGACTGGAATAAAATATAGATAGCTAATATAATGAAACTATAGAATTGTCTTTGTCATTTTTACTTTTGCTTTTATTTTTGTTTTGTTTAATATTTTGAAATTGTGATTCATTTATGATTTTTGTTATATACGTTACAACTTTCAAATACCCTAGGCCTCCAAAAGAAGTTTCTGAGTATTTATTTTTAGGGAAATAAAATAAATTGACTGATTAACGCATTATTATATACTTTAGTTGGATCTATATATATATATATATATATATTGATTATATTATTATTATACCTTACGCAAATTTATGGATAAAGAAGTTAGACCGCATTTTTCAGATGACGTTTTAATTATATTTATTAGTTGAAAATTAAACGGTATTTCTTTTATTGAATTGTTGTAACACGGTATATTATATATACTGCTACCTTTCAATAATAATATCAAATATAATGTTTGGAAAAAAAACGAAATCAACGAAAAACGGAAATAAAAACGAAAAACTCGTAATAACAATTTATACTGCGCAATCATTTATTATTATTATCATCATATCCAAAGCCACGCGAAAATCTAAGTACGGCGCATATTGCAGCACACGTGTCATATAATATTATTGTAAATAATTGTGTATTATTTTCTCACCTGATTTACTAGAGCCCAAGCTAAGCGAACTGCGTCACAGATGTATTGATGAAGTCCGGCACACGTTTTTAGACACGGATAGTCGTACAACGTCGCCCACAGCTGAGAGCTTACTTCCTGTTGACGAAAAACAATAATTAATAATCGTATATTGGCCATTAGATGGGTATAAAATAATAATAATAATACGTAGGTAATTATATTGTATTGCTGCTGCCTCCTATTACTATATTTTACAGGGCGATTAAAAAATTTTTGTTACGCTCGATTTATTGATTCGAAATAGAGAAAAATGTACGATAAAAAAGTATAAAATTATTTGTTATTATTTTTTACAGTATTTAAGGGGAGTTTTGAGCGGTCGACATTGGAAATTTATAAAAATTGTATATGCCTATCTTTCAATCATAGAGTTTTGCATTAATTAATGTTGTTCATTCACTAAAATATATTTTGAAAAAATGTCTTCATATTATGTTTTCATTAAATATATAGGTTCCCGCCATTTGAGTTTTTAAAGTTAATTCCATTACACCACCCTACTATATTGTAAAAAATTATCTACAAATCATTTTAGATGTTTCTAAATCAAAGAACATTCGTACCTATAATACACTTTTCTGTATTTTAAATATTTATATGATGAAAGAGTTATAACGTAGATTTTGAATCACCCTGTATATATATAACAGTGATTCACCAAGCACGTTCACTCCCTTTTAAATTCTGAGCAGAGCGAGTAATGTATTGATTTTAAAATGATATGTGTTTTTTTATTTTTGTGTCTATCACTATGTTTAAGAGTAGTAAAAGTGTTCTGATTTCTTCATCAGCATCTTTTACGATAGAAAAGTGAATCTAGTTGATACTTTGAGGGGTCAAAAGTAAAAAATTCCCCAAAGTTTTCAAACGCGTCAAAAAAAAAACAACAAAAATTTAAGGAAAAAATAGGAATTTTTACGCGATGTCAATTTTCGACAAAATCGATATTGTTTTTTGGCGTAATACCAAAAGTAATCACAGTACATATATGAAATTTTCACTAAATATTTATATAAACATTTTCTATACACCATAAAAATTCAAAATATTTTGACTTTTTTTGAGCTATTTATAAAAATAATAAATTTTCCGGTTTTTTTTATTTTTTTTTTTATAATTGCCGATAAAAATGTTTTCAGTTGGTCATAAAATTCGAAAATGCCTTCATAACTTGTTGTAAGTGAAAATTAAAAAAAAAAAGTTGATCCTAAGTTTCCAATAGTATTTTATAAGCGTTTAAAGTTAAAATTTCAATAAAATATTTAAAAATCACGAAAATTTACAGTTTTTTTTTAATTAGGAAATTCATAAAAATTTTTCTATTTAAATCTAAGATTTGAAAATTCAACACAAGAAGATCCATAAGTTTTTAAAATAACAATTCAAAGTTAATAAAAATATATAAACACAATTTTTTTTTTATAAACATTTAAACTTCAAATTTTGACCAAATTTCATCATCGAACATTTGCAAATTGTTATGTAGTTAAAAATTTATAAAATGTTCAGTTTTTATAATTAAGGATTGAAAATTTGAAACAAGGTTTTTCGTAAGTAGTTTATAGTGTGACCAAAAAGTTAAAAAAATATATTAAAAAAATAATTTTTTATAGACAGTTTAAGTTAAAATTTGGACGAAATTAGATATTTAAATGAAGAATGACAATGTTGTTTATATCGTTGTAATTTAAAAATATTTTTCGTAGGTGCTTAAAAGTTTTAAAATATATTATTATATTTTATACACTCAATTAAATTTTCTAATGCAATGTTTTCTACAAAATTTATTCAACCTACTCTATTATTAGTAGTAATATGAATTATTTTAATAGCAATAATATCATAGAATACACTTAGTTATATAGGCTGACAGACAGTCTTCGCTCAGAATCGTTTTTTGTATACAATGATTTTATGTCATTAAATTCAAATTTAATACATCCATAAAAGCGACCCACTGTACAGCTGAACGGTACCCACTTCCTGACCTTTTTTTCTTATCAATAATGCATTTCTTCAAAATCTGATTTTTAGAATTTTTAAATATACTTAAAGACTATGTTTTCGAATTCTTGATATTTTTCGTACTACTTAAGGAGTTTCCTGTGGAGATACAAGTTTCTGTTTTTCTAACGAAAACCCTAATTATCTACTGAAAATT
>JACXSJ010001459.1:22604-90506 GCA_014851325.1 Pentalonia nigronervosa
GGGCTTAGTGATTTAAACAATTACTAGATCCAATATTACTTTTTTTTTTTTTTTTTGTAAAACTATTTTTAAGAATTATTATCTTTAGTGTTTCCTTAAATAATTTAATAACTACAAAACCACTTGTTCAAATTTTGAATTACGTACCTACATAGAATTTTTAAAAAAAATATCCGCTAAAAAATTTTAAATAAAAAAATCCCTTCTTATTTGAAAAAAAAATGTTTGTATCGCCATAGAACACTTCTTAAGTAATACAAAAAAAAATCCATAAATTTGAAAAATAGTCTTTGAGTATATTTAAAAATTCTAAAAATCAGAATTTAAACAAATTTATAAAGCTAATAATGGGAATAGGTACGCTTGTTTAATTTCCCTGCAGTATATAGGCGATAATAAATTTATATAATACAGGATATTTTCTGGTCATGAAAATGTCAAATTTTATCCTGTGAACCTGTGAATATTATTATTTCACCTATTGAGAGCTATATCATGGATATGTGGCTACATAAAAATAACAAAAAATGCAATATAAACATAAAAAATAATCATTTTTTATGCATTATGACGCGTATTTATATAAAATATGCAAAATTAAATTTCATTTTTGGACTGCAGCAGGTGAATAAGTGAATGAAAAAATGAATAACGTAATATTATGAATCGAGTTTGAATTATATTGCTTATTTTGAAAATCCCGAATGAAATTCATCGATATTAAACGTATTATTAAATGTCAACGTTAATCGTTAAACATAAAGCCATAATATTATAGCATGTGAATATATAAAGGATTATATTATATCATGTTAAAACGGCATGCGATTATTATATATTATTATTGTCATGGACGTGCGCACAACAGGTGCACCAGAAGATTCATGTGCAACATTTTTGGGCCTATTGATTGGCCTGTGGGCCGCAAGTTATATAGTCGCTTATTCACAGTAGACGAGGGCAATTCATTATTTAAAAAAAAATAACGATGAAATGGATCTGAATCAATTTTTTTATATGATGATAATTGATATACTTCGTTCAATTATTGTACCTAATTTACAACAAATATAGGTAGGCACCTACCAAGTCGGAACTACGAATTATATTGTTATAGCCACTGTAGCCCTCCTACGTGTATCATGCAATTAATAATTTTGGTTGTTCAATCGTTTTTGAACTTAGCCCCCCAAATACCCTACCTCCCCCAAATCATACAATTTTTTAATTGTGCGGGATCGAAGCCCCGCTCACATTGCTAAAAATGTTAGCTCTACCCCCTGAAATTTCAATAGATTTTCGCCTGCTATGACGCATCTGCGATACAAACGGCGGATAAATATTATATACGATTAAAATATTTTGCGAAACGCTTACCTCGATGCACTGGGTCAGGTCGAAAGTGTCCACCGTTCTTCTCAAATAGGAGCAGATGGAAGCCTCCAATTCGACGTGCGCCGAACCGGACGGCGTCGGATAAAATAGCAGCCGCTTCACCTGTTCTTTTTTCAGGTTCAACATGGCCTGGGTCGACCTGAACGCCAACTGAAAAACACACGAAAACGAAATATTAATCTCGCAAAACCGACGACGACGGCGCAGGATGTGGTTCGATATTATATTTTTGTCCAAACAATAATATTTAGGTGGGCAGGCAGTGCTCAAACTGAAGGAGGGGAAACACATGGAAACTCAGCTCCTAAACTAGCATTTGATTTTAATTAGCGTTTCCATACTACATTTTCCTAAGAGAACGCATGGGTGCGTGGTATTAAAATATTAAATGCCGACGAAATATTTCTTTTTTTATATATATTCAATTTTATAAAATATTAAATAGGTACCTACTGTCTAACTCGTAATTGAAAAATGATGGTTTTTTTTATTAAAATTAAAATTTTTAATAGTTTGATAATAAATTTAATTTAAATCTGGTTTCAACATAATCTTATTAGTTTCTGACTTTTTTGGATAAAACTATCAAAGTTATTTTTAAAAAATATAAAAATTGCATGTCGTTATAAATCATAACAAATATTTGTAAGATTATACATTTTTAATAAAGGTTTTTATTGTTAACATGTAATTAATATACTGATATGAAATTAGTAGTTACTATACTATTTATTTAGTGTTAAAAAATGTATTATATTAATTATTAATCTCGTTATGCATCTATACTTTTTAAATTGAATAGGAACTATAATATCTTTTTTTATTTTTATACAATTAGGAAAAAAATGGAAGTTTGAAATGATGAAAAGTGTAAAATTATTAACACTTAGTTAAAAGTAATATATTATATTAAGAATTATTTAATTTGATTCAATGGTGGTAGTAATTAAGGGATGTCAGTGGGTCAGTGTTAAATCAATGTTCATTTGGAACGCTGTTTATTAAATTTCTATTTGAATTTCCTTTCGTTCAGTTTCCCAGTTCGAGCATTGTGACAGGTCGTAGGTATGGGTTATATAGTTGTATAGACTCACAACAACGACGGAGAAGAGGATTTTCGATTTCAGCTCTGTGGCGTCGACGAGCTGTGGCAAAACGTCCAGTTTTTCGAGCGCCTCCACGCGGGCTTGCGAATACAGGTTACCGTAGCATCTGACCAATCTCGGTCCACTCAACTCTCTGCGAGGATTTAAGTATTATTATTATAATTATTATAACAAAGATGAAGGTAACCATTTTCGTCTGAATTTCCGTCGACTGCGAAATGATTATAAATACTACGTCGGGCGGCGAGCGAATTAAACGCATTTTATATAATATTATTGTATCCAATTAATTATTGCCGTTGTAGTTTTTTTGCTGTTTAATACACGCTAATCCCGCAACCCAGCACATTCGGTTTAATGGTCTCGTTCACAATAAATATATTGTTAAACGACCGAATTAATTTATCATGATTCATACCTATTCGGCATTGTGTACAAAAAAACGATCATATTTTAAAACGACAATAAGAGATCGGATCGTTAAATTTGGCGGTTTTAAATATTAAATCTTTCCGTATCCTTAATTTGAATTAATATCGATTATGATGTGTAAACGACGAACGCTTAAATAAATAGATTGAATCAAATATAATATAATGTGACATCTGTCAAAATTTAAATTCATATTCACTTTTAGATGTTTTATTATTATTCCATAATATACTATTATCATACCCACATAGTGACAGTTATTATTTAACTCGTAGTAATTTGTAGGGAAAAATTAAATTTATTTATTTACGTAATCAATCGTGTATCAAACATTAAAAAAAAAAAATTATTAAGTATTATTCAAATAGAGATAAATGTTTTATACAGAACCTACCTACTATAACTTGCGATTACCTCGTATAAATAATAAAGTTATTTAATAAAACCCTTAATAATTACAAATGTGATTTAAAACGCATATAAATTAGTGTTTGAATTTTCTCATCATCGTCAAGTATATTTATCTTCTAGCGGAAGTCAGTTAAAACAAATTCTAATTATTCGTAATACAATTAAATACCAACGACAGTGCAGCAGTCTAAACTGTAAAAAGTCGTAAGCACACACACACACACACACACACACATATATTTATATATATAATATGTACCCACACAAGTAAAATTGTTACAGCCGTATAGTCGGACCCTCGCGCGACCCCCGGACCTTGTATTTCCTATTACTCGCACAAACTCAATTACGGATTTTAAACGCATTACAAATGCTAATTGGATTCCACCCGCGTACAGTTCAACAATTTAAACATTTTGAAAAAATAAACAGCTATATATAACTACAGCTAACCCCAAAGCTGTAGTCGCTATACTATGTTTAATTTAATTTTGTCGATACAACCGCCGCAGTGACCTACATAATATTATTATCATTATTTTTTTATACACGATACATCGATATCACACTATACATACACTGTTATAATAATATATAACGAATAAAATTATGGTGTTTTGGTGCGGTGTGCTTTGCTAAAACGGATGCGTGGCCGTGTATTATTTGCGTAAGCCAATATTATTATGCTATCTATATTAAAATATTGTGGAAATATAATATAATATCGGCGATTTCACGTGAAATTCTAATACCAAAATAATAGGTATAATTAGGACAAAAGTGCCTGCAGTGTCTTTTAATGTGTATTTTTAAAACAATTTTCAATTGGCGACGAGAAGAAAAAAAATTCGTAATAAATAGTAGATCATAGCTGGATATTGAATGATTTCACACTCGTATCCCTTTGGTTATTAAATATAAATCTTTATACTCGTATAGTATATTTTACAGATCTTAAAATATATACGACTAGGGCTATGAGTATAAAATATTTCAAACTTGAAACTCTCACTCCTCTTTCAATGAAATATTGAAAAATATATTTTTTAATTTTGTGTTTTTCGATATTTTTTATAAAGTCATCACTAGATGATTATACTGATTTAATACCTGCTTAGTGATTATTGATTATCATTATTAAATATTATTATAAAAATATATATGAAATATAAATGCTTACAAATATTTCTATAACATTTTCTACTCAATACTAAACTAAGTATAGATGTTTACTGTACCTCCTACTATATTCTTAAATTAAAATTTGTTTTTTTATTTTTCATTAAAACGGAATGTTCATGAAATTTCATGAAATTTCATGAAATTTTAGAACTCTACATACGACGAAATAATAATAATAATAATTTATATAAATTAACAACGGCGACTCTTCGACCTAAGTTCTAGATGATGGTCAAATCACGATTATTATCTTTTCAAATCGCCTCACAATACCCGCGATTCGCGATCGTAAGGCATCTGCAGTGATGCTTATATTATATTATTATGCGTATATAAACTGTGCGGCCGCCGTTTATAAATTGAACAGCAGATTATAAAAACCGACCGCCGAAACAGATGCGGTTTAAATAGTACACGACATGGACAAGACACAAAATATTCGTGGCAGAGCCTATATACAAGTTGTGCGACAGATACGCTCGCGGATTTCGACTGCCGCGGCTTAAGTAAACCGTATATTATATACGTCGACGGCGATTTAATTGCAAAAAATATTCCCCGAGGTCGTATATTATATACTTTTCGTATACGGAGGGCCCTGCGGAATATATTAATATAGTCTTGGACGAAACGCGACGTTTATGAGCAACAATAATGCTCGAATGTCTCCGTCCCGTCGTTGATCGCGACCGGTCGTCTGAATAAATGAGATCAAAAATAAGCCGATCGCCGGCGAGTCGTCATCTTTTATGTGGGTAGTGGTTCTCAACCGGTGTTTCGCATTACGTATTATCGCGAAATGTGTGTCGTCAAAAAACGTGTTCGTTTATATTTTGTATAATAAAATGGTAATGGTTAATGTAATAATTTGAATAGGTTTATAATTTTTTAATAATAATTTTTTTTAAAAATCCGTTAATTTTTTTTAAGTGTGTCGTCATTTTTATGGATCCGAATAAAGGTGTCGTCGTAAAAAAATGTTGAGAAACACTGCCTTAGGTAACTTGCACGTGAGGCGAGCCAATACGAATATTGCAGTTCGTCTGCAATCGCATCGTACCTATACGTCACGCGAACAGTCTTGTAAAAAATACTTTTATTTTGTATTCGGAATAAAGGTTGAAAAGCTATTTAGAGTATGTATTAGAATACTTTTCAAAAATTGAATTCAGAATACATTTTCAAATAATTTGAGAACATAATTTTAAAACATTTTTTTTTGTCTTAAATACAATTAGATATTATTAGTTATTACATCATGATAATAATTGTTATGATAAACAAAATTGAGATATATTACGAACGTTTTAAAAAATAAAATGTTTCCTAAATATTGATAAATTAAAATGCAATATTATCTACACTGACAATAACAAAAAAAATATCATTATACTTAAAAATCATATATATGAGTATATAATATAATACCTACTTATACTATATTTTACGTTTTTAAGGACGAAATTATAACTATTTATAAACACAAATAAATATTTTTTTAAAATTATAAGTATGTAAAATAAAAATACTAAAAATCATACTCAGAATACATATTGAAATATTTTTTTTCTTTTAAAGTATTTGGAGTAGTATTTGAGTAGAAAAAAGTATTAAAATACTTTTGTTCAAAAACTTACAAGACTGCAAGTCACGGAAGTATAATATTTTAAACTCGCAGACTGTTTATTATTACATACCTATATCTATAGATAGAGAGCAAAAATCTGAAATCTAAATACATCCATTGTCGGCCACTTGATATACTTAAGATTATAAGTCTTATGGTGCCCGCCCAAGACGAAAACACGACCATATTTATTTTGAGTAATGACCGTTTCGTGTATATTATATTTATGTAAAACCCTTATTTTCGCACACGCCAAGCTATTATAATATTATAAAAATTCATAATGCATTTATTGAACAGAGTCAAAATATTATGAATATTATATTCAAAACGAATAATCCTTTTCATAATGACTAAATATATTATACATTCATGCACACACAGCGTATAAGTAATAATATAGACTACTGAATCCTTTCTATTATATATATGATGATCAAGCATGCTCGCCCCCATTTTCCCATTAAATAACTAATTTTTCAAATTATGATTTTTAGAAGTTTTAAATATACTATCGAAGACCATATTTTCAAATTCTTGAGATTTCTTGTTCTATACTTAAGGACTACCCTGTGAAGAAACAAACTTCTGTTTTTCAAACAAAAACCACTCTTTTCAGCAGTATATTATTAAACACAACACTTTTCTAAAAACTTTGACATATCAAAATCAAAGTTCGAAATAATAGTCTTTGAATTATTTAACTTTGTGTTCTAAGGATAATAGGTCCGCGATAATGGGTTTGGAAGATTGAGAGCTATGAAAATTTCAAAATGTTAATAATTAATATTAATCTATTAATAATTATAATTTTAAAAAAAATGTCTGTAATACTATTTTTAAGAATTATTATTCTTAATATAAACATTTTTAATAACTGAAAAACTACTAGTTAAAATTTTAAATTAAGTACATCAAAAATGTCAAAAAAAATATACACTAAATAATTTATATTAAAAACGGGGTGGAGGGGGTTCTCGTTTAAAAAACAGAAGTTTGTATCGCCACAGGACGCTACCTACTTAAGTAATACGAAAAATCTCAAGAATCTAGAAATATGATCTTAAAGTATATTTAAAAATTCAGAAAATCAGAATATGAATAAATTCGTTATTGAATGAAAAATGGGAGCGAGCATGCTTGGTATGACTCATTCTATATATATTTGCGTATAGTGAAAAGAAAGTTATATGTATATTAACGCATAAAAAAACCCCCCCGTTACGAAAAGCTCCCAGTCACACCTTCCAGTTTTGTTAGATATATGCAACAAAAGTTGTACGAACTTCTCGAGAAAAAAAAATATAAGCTATTAGTTTATTATTAAAAACTCTGTTATTCTCGCATTCGCGCATATTTGTTCATTATATTACGAGGGCAAACTTTCTACAATTATTCTCTTTCGTCCGAGCAAACCATATACATGTAACATGTACTGTAAAACAATTACGTTCTATCCGGATGATCAATTAGCATGATGTAAAGTTTAACATCGCAGCGAACATATTATTATTCTACAATACGATGTTGTTACTTCGAAAAACACATCTCCACCTTACACACTTATATTATATGCGGCTTACGTCTTATCTTTCTCTGAAATCCTATTCCTCGACGAGTGCAATATAATGTAATTTTATCGTGTAAATATGCGGCTCGTCCTTATCACCGTAATCTCAAAAAACGACTACTACTGCTGCAGTCACGTCATATAATCGTTAGTATTTTTCCCGTTTGTATAATATAATATTATGTCCGTCTCGTGTACCCGCAAGAAAAGCATTTCGTCTGCGGCCACAAGCCGATTTGCTGCGACAAGCGAGTTCACGCGTCCCGACTTTAAAGTAGCGTAAACTGCGATTAATTAAATAAATTCCACGGTCTTAATACCTCTATTCCAATACATCGAACGCAATAAAAGTAAAAACTTCGTTTTATTCGAGTAACATTTAAATCGATCGACGCTACGTGTATGGTCGTTTCGTCTTTAGTTAAAAATCAATAAAAATAAAATATCTCGAGTTGTCCAATTTACAGATGGTTTTTAACATTCGTTAACTTATATCATAATATAATATGCTATCAATCGGTATTCGTGATTTGCGGTATAATACTGTAATAAAATGTATTCACGAGTGTTGTAGAAAATATACAGAGACTTAGACGATTTTACCGAGTAGTCTATAACTATATTATTATAATTTTGTATAACCTACTTACAAAAAGTGTTTTATTGAATTCCGTAGTGGTTTATCAACAAAAATAAGTGCAAGACCGTTCTGTGCACTATCATTATAAACAATTATTTACAACTATACACTTGAAGGGTCTTAAAAAACAAATGTCCGATTGACGATATATATTCATTTCTTTTGTTTTTTTATACCTAATGTAATACACTTTAACGGTGTTTAAATAATTCGATTAAAAAATAAATGTTTATTTTAATATATTATATTACCCATCAGTATTCGTATTTTTAGTAGTAAAAAAAAAACTATGATCAATGGTATTACCCATTAGTGATGTAAAATTTTATAAGTTTTTTTTTTAAGACATTTCTTAGAGGAAGTTTAAAATGTATGCATTATAAAAATTGAATAGTTTTTTTTTAATACAACTTAAATCTGTTTATTGGTATTGGTCATTAACACGTTGGTATAGGGAAAATTTAAAATATTATTTAAAATTCTTTTTTATCAGTTTAACTCGATTAATGTATATATTCTTTATTTTTATCATAAACATTTTTCAGGAAATGTCTAAATGGAAATGTTCCATCGTTTATACATCAATTCTGCCCGTTGATTTGCCTATAATCGCCCGGGCGGCAGGAGACGGACGATCAAGCAATATATCGTACACCGTTCGGTGAATTTCAGAACACACAAACTCTGTAGAAAGTTTCGAAATAATAATTGAAAACACGCGTTCGCAGAATTATTCGCAGCCCAGTCGGGCCGACCCGCCTCGACATTAGTGAAAAATTAAATAAATTAGAAACTCCCGGCAGAATGCGGGTTATTTGATCCCAAGATCTGTACCATAGCTGCAGTATTATTATTATACGCGAGTGTCATTGCTAATGAAACAAGCACAAACTGAGTGTATAATATATATATATAATTCAGTCAAAAGCCGTACGTAATGAAGCAGCTAAATTAGTCTGCATAAAACGGTGTACGAAATAAATGGAATGGCAATCAGGAAACTAAATTCGTGTGCTCTGTCGTGTACGGCTCACTGCAATATATATATTACACGGTCTCGATGTTAAGACCGAAAAATTTTTGTGATCTCGTGTATACATTACATACTCGGAATTCCATTAAATCCTGTTATCTTTGAAAAAAATAAATAAATAAAACAATGAATGTTTTTCTCGTCCTATCGCTGATATTATATGTACACAGCCGTAGTCATTCACTAATTTATTATACTCGCTGCTATTATTGTTATTGTTGTTGTTGTTGTTGTTGTTGTTATAACTACATACTAGCTGGTAGATCCGTTCACGACGTCACGAGAACGAATAATATTGTATGTCAAAAACGATTTTTATATTTTGTAGTAAATGCGTACACGCTAAATCGTTTTAGTAATATTTTTATCTGCGACTTTCCACCTCTATATAGGTGTACACACCGAGCAGATAAGCTACGAAATCCTGGTTAAGAGTGAATACGAAATTGCACAGAGAATAACTACGAAATAGCATTCTTGCGATTGTTATTATAATGCTGTTATTAGTTGTATTTTTTTTTTTTTATCTCATAGCGAAATATCGTATGCAAACAATTTCGGTGAAATATTGATATTTCGAAAATAATTTTACAACCAATAGTAAAAATATCGATAACGATCTTTTGTACGTTATGAATTATTATTTGTACACATTATTATGAAATTGTTATTATATAAACGTCAATTGTGTATAGTAGTTTTGTCGGATTTACAAAAAAAAATTGTCGGATTTGCATATGTCTATTATTATTGTAATTACGTAAAATCTTTAGGTACCATCTATAGACGATTTGAAGAAAAATTATATAATGTGTTTTTATTTGCAATTGGAAAATACGATTGTTAAAAATGTATAAGTATTCTTTTTTCTGTTTGATCGGTTACAATATCATTAATGACACCTATATATAAGTACGTGTTTCTTATATAATTTGAATATTTTGAAAGTAAGCCTACGCACGTCCAACTATAAATTTACGGTTTGAACAATAAACATAATAATATTATTATTTATATATTTTTCCATTTAGTTAAAACCGTTTCGTACGATAGTTTTTATGTTGTTGAATATTTGTTAAATTTTAGGTGTATTTTTATGGATAAAAAATATTATCGTTTATTGCTAGTTGTAAAAGGACATTATTACTCAATAGGTATATTATTTTTACAAATATAACCATATATGTAGATTAATTAAACATAAGATAAACTAAAAAAGCTCGTTATTATTATTATTATTTAACAACGTATTTTTTCATATTATTATCGAAGATGACAATGTAATGGTTTTATAGTGTTATCTGTTTTTTTTAACTTATTTTTTTGACTTTACGTAGTCTGTAAACAACTTTGGTATAATACGTGAACGTTATCTAATTTCAGTGAATCTTTATTAGATATCGTGGTGGATATTCCAGCATATACTTTATTCGAACACTTTTTTTATCTAATCAAAATATTAGCGAACTTTTTAGTTCAAAACATTTACGTTATTTTTTCTATAATATACATAACGTGCAATCTTATTGAGCATGTATAGTTTAAATATAAATATTAAACTTTAACACTTCACAGATGAAAGCATTTTATAACTGACGGTATTTACTTCGAGGTAATGAAGATTGAAATGCGTCGTCAAAAAGTTATTTTTTTCAAAATTATCAAATATCACGTACAATTAATAACTTTTTATATAAAAAATATGGATATTTTAAAACTCACTTCGAAGACTGTGCCTGTTTAGCAGCCTTGTTTAAAGACTCGAGTTTGGCTTTAGTTCTTTCTAGTTCGACTTTTGTGGTTTCCAGCTCAGTCTGCAAGGCTAACTTTTCGCGATCATCGTTAACGGTCTGCAATTGCAACGCAGTCTGTGGTCCACACTTACGACAACAGGTCAACGTATTCATCGATTTCTCGGTTGACCATTCCCAATTCGGTGTCGCTGAACCAAAAAAACAATATATATATATATATATTATAATATGAAAATAAAAGTAATAATAATAAATAAATATGATCCAGTTTAGGTCGATTGTACCGACAGTATATAAAAACAAAAACCAAATTGCTCACCCAAATTATACTTCCCGCGTCCCGATTTTATTTAATTCGTATTCGCCGACTATAATATACAATACATAGATAGAAGGTATCTTTTACTATGGGTCCTATATATACAAATACACAATTATTATTACTAACGTCCGTGAAACCTAAAATTGATCCGGCCGAATTAAATGGACTGTGTACCTATTTAATAATAATATAATACACGGAAATTGAGTGTGATTAAAATATCGATTTTCTTCGACAGTGGTCGTTTGGGCAGCGGTTCTACATAGTCGCTAAAATAAACCTGCTACTATAGGTCATTTTCCACGGTCATAATATCTTTCTAGTCTCCATTACACGTGAATATATCTACCGAATTTTCAGTCAGTGATAATAATAATACAATGATTATGTCTATTGCGCCCGGCACGCACTCATTTTGCACAATTAATGAGCAAGAGTACTATAATTTATGCATGTTTTATATACGCAGGTACCTAAATAATACTGTTATCAACGGTAATGCTATAACGATGATAAAAAATAATAATTATATATTATTATTGTTGTTGTTGCTGTTACCTGTCGTAGACGACTCTCCGCCGTCCGGGGGACTCGCAGAACTCGATCCAGTGCTCATTACTAATCTAGTGCGAGTGCTGTGGTTGCTGCTCGATCGCACTGTGGACGAAAAAAATTATAAAAATTAATATGAAAACACATAGTATGCATAGACAGTTAGAAATAAAATAATTACGTAAATTACATTTAACGAAATACACGCATGTATGTGTATAATATAAAACCTATACGAATTAATGGATATTCAAACGACGCGGATAAGAACACGATATTATAATATAGATTAGGCCAGTGGCGGACTGAACTCAAATTTGAAACGACACAATTCCATATTTAAGTATTTTCCCGGCCCCGTGATATACTCTATAATAATAATAATAATAATCTATTAGTATTATAAATACTATTGTGCTGCAAACGCATAAAATAAGTACATAGTTATAAATAAGACGATTCACCGACCATTGTTACATATTTAAATTCTGATTTTTGAAGTTTTTTAATTATACTTAAAGAACATAATACATTTCAAGTACTTGAGATTTTTCATGCCATTCAAGAATTATTCTATGTGTCGATTCAAATTTACTTTTTAATAACCATCGCAATCACATTTCTCTGTAATTATTATTTTTTTTTTTTTTGTCGATGTTAAAGAAATCGAAATACAAACTAGTATATAGTTATAGTTTGTATGAATTATTAAGTTATTTAACTGTATATGCTGATAGAACTATGGATTAAAGCCCATAAATGATAGATATACTGGGACTATGCGATGATTTGAAAATTATAATAAATAATATTAATACATTAGCATTTTATGTTTTAAAAAAATATATTCTGAATAAAATAAGTATTCCAGGCTGAATATTACTTCCATTTTATATTTGATGTAAGACCATTACCAAGGTTTATTATCCTTAGTAATTAGTGCTTAAAGCTTAAAAACTATTCAAAAATAATAATAAAATCGTTCAAATTTCGATTTAAATCAATGTATCAATGCATTTTTCAAAAATATCCGAATATCTAAGTATCTTATGGTTTTTAGTACACCTACTAAAAAATTCTAAAAACCAGAATTCGAATAAATGTATTGCCAAAGGATAAAATAGGTACACATGCAGCTTGCCTAACTGTGTAAAATCACAGGACATGGGACACGCGTATTCTAGGCACTTCACCATAGCCGAAATTGATAATACAATAAACTCGTAGTCACGTCGAAAATTCGGAAAATGAGCGGTTTCGATTAAATATGACTTGCATGCAATTATATGTACTTGGGTGATTCACCGAGCATGCTCATCCCACTTTTTTTTTTTAATAATGCATTTATTCAAATTCTGGTTTTCGGAATTTTTAAATATACTTTAAGACCATATTTTTAGATTCTTGAGATTTTTTGTACTTCTTAAGGAGTGTCCTCTGACGATATATAAACTTCTATTTTTTAAACAAGAACCCCTCTTTTTTACTATAAATTATTTAGTGTATATTTTTGAAAATTTTTATGTGCCTAATTTAAAATTTGGACGAGTAGTTTTTTGGTTGTTAAAAATATGTTTATACTATGGATAATAGTCCTTAAAAATAGTATGACAAACATTTTTATAAATGATAAATATTGATAAATTAATATTAATTACCAAAATTTTCATATTTCCATAGCCCCCATATCTCTCAAACCCATTATCATGATTATGCTCAGTACATCCAAAATTAAATAACTCAAAAGCTATTCGTTCGATTTTTGATTTTGGTACGTTAAAGTTTCCAGAAAAAAATATCTGCTTCGTAATTTACAGTTAAAACAGAAGTTCGTATTTTCACAGAACACTTCTTAAATAGCACAAAAAATCTCCAAAAATTTGAAAATATGGTTTTCAAGTACGAGTATATTGTTTAAAACTTCGAAAAATGTGAACTTGAATAAATTCATTGAAAAAATGAGGGTGAGCATGTTTGGTGTATCACTCTGTGTGCATAAGTATATAAAATATAAATATACCACACATCCTGCAGGGAAATATTTGACGTGTGCGCGCATAGAAAATGTCTGTCACGTTTTGTGTACATATACATTGAACTCTTTTTGAACACGTATCTTTCAGAAAACAAATACTTATAAAGTTATAACTTATAATACAACACTACCATACACACACACGCGCGGAAGAAACAAAATTTGATTCGTGCAAAACACACACACACACACACACACACACACACACACGACATCGCGTTTTCCGTCCTTCTGCCTTTATAATATGATAAAATATGATACTTTAACAACTGCTGAGCTGCAGCTAACCCGTAATATATATATTACGATCGTCAATACTCATTATCACGGCATAAATACCAACCTATATTTTATTATGACAATCATAGGCTAAGCCCATTCGAAAAACTTCAAATCCGACTTAATCGTGATGCACACCGTAGATCCCAGGAGCATGCTCGGGGGGAAGGGGGTGTCATATCGTCCTTGTTATTATTTTTCGTCTATTGATTTCTCACAATATTTAGTAAAAAATAAAAACTCGCGTTTTAAATATTTTTTCTCGCGCGATTTTAATACTTCATATAAACTATGAGTTTTAGGCTGATCGACAACAATGACATTTTTAATAAAACAATCACGAAATCAAATTATTACCATCGTCACGGAGTGAAAAGGCATACGTCAAAGATGTTACTAGGTAATACATTATTTATTAGGTAATATATATATATATATATATATATATGATGCCTATACGAATTCCCTTTACACGCGCCACTGAATGATATAATTATATATAATTGAAATTAACTATTAGCTGGTAAATTCATTTTTTTTTTTTTTTTTTTGTCATGACGTGGTCTAAAAAAAGTCAACATTTTTTTACCGCCCCACGCATCGCGTTTCTAAAAAGCTGAACACGCCACTGGACTAGATCCGCCGCGCATCATTATCATCATCACCATCGGCGTATTATATTATGGTCGTTTCACCTCAATAACGCCGTCGGAACGCAAAAATGTGTTATTAAGAACGAGCGCTCAAACTTTAACGACGCGTATATTTATATATAATATATACCTACCTGCACACTTATATACACGATATTATAATTATATATACATAAAACATACGCGCGCGCGTTGTATATAATATATTATAATCATATATATATATATATAAGTATTACATACACATATATGGACGAAATAATACACGTTCCGCGGCGCGCATTTCATTTATATATATATATATATATATATATATATATATATATATATGTGTGTGTATGTATTATTCTCACGTATATAATATGCACGGGTAACACGATATTATATTGTAATCTTCGAGCGCATTATAATAATACACGAGCGGTTCTCCTCTCGGGGCGCGAGCAAGACGGACCGAATAACTCCGTTGGCGCCCGATTCCTGCCTGCCCACATACACACGCGTACAATGCGAATAATGGCGATCCGAATGGTTCTCTGCTTTCTCCGCGGGTCTCACAAGTCGCGGACGCGCGTCAAACAATATTTATAACGCCATAGCGTTTGGGCAGCCGGACATCTCCTGACGCCGGGCGTCTTTGTGGTCGGGGGGGCGCCCGTGCACGCCCGCGAAAACCACCGACGGCGTGCGTCCGAATCCGTAACGACGTGGCGTATAATAGGAGGACGCGTACACCACACACCGCTGCTTGTTTTGTGGGTCGACCGGGTACCGTCATTATGCCCATATATCACACGCGCAATCGTCCGGCAGCGGGCGCGTACGATATCCGCCGTACACCCGATAATGTTTGGCGGCAAGAACTCGTACGAGAAGGATCCAATGACGATGATAATGATAACGATACCTATTCGTTAAATTGTAAACGCCAAAGTCACGGGGCTTGATTGTGGTGCGTTAGATTATTATTATTATTATTATTGTTATACTAGCTTCCGCCTTGGCCGTCGCAGTCGTGGTCGCGTTTCGCTTTATAATAATAATAATTTGGCGTGATGGTCATTGTCGCCGAAATAAAACATAATATATTATTATTAATGCATACACCTACGTCGCATTATTATACGGCTTCTTCACACGATCGCGAAGGGGTCATGGGCAAAATGGGTCGTAGCTTATATGAAGAATACTCGCGCCAGGTCCGTTCGTTACCCCTGCAGCGCTGCCATATTTGAAATCTCATTACACAATTATTCAGTATTGTGTGTTTTATTTTGTACGATTTAGTACGGCGAAAAAATAAATTTACAAGGGAGTGCTGGAGTAACGGTATCGCATTTTTTTTTTTTTTTTTTTGGGGGGGGAGGGAGTTTTACAAAACTGTACGAAATAACTCATAATAATGAATAATTTTGAAATTAAATTTCAAACATGGCAGTACTAGGGTAACGGTCCTACGCGTGCCACACCGCAAGACTGAACATAATATTACGTATGTATTCGAACACAAGTATTTAACTACTTTTTTTGATATTTCAGATAATTTTAAAATACTTTTTAATAAATATATTTCAAATTCTTTAAAAATATTTTTTTTAGGACACACTAACTAAAATTTATATTTACCGATCAGAAATTTAACTAAACGTCTTGACCGGGTTAAAATATAATAGATATGTGACATCTGAAATTCTTGAACCAATTAAAGGATGTGTTAATTAATTACTTCATTGAAATATTTATTAATAATTTTAAGTGGACATTCGTGATAAACGTACAAATATTTTAATATACAAAAAAAGTACTTGTAGAGTATTTTGAATACTTTTAAAATGTATTTGTGTTTTGATTCAAATACTTTTGAAAGACAGTATTCAAATACGTATTTTGAATACATTTGAAAAATATTCTTAGCAAGACTGATAATCTGTTTGTGAAAACGATAGGATGTCGATCGGGTGTAATATTATAACATCACGAGTCATCGACAATTCGTTTTGTGAACGGAACGTTTATTTATTTTATTCAATTTTATTTGATTTTCGCGGCACGTGGTTTTTTCTGTAATATTAATAGTCATGATTTATTTTATGCATCGATGGCGAACGATAAAATGCGCCGTCGTGTAGGTAAAATAATAAAACGTATGTAATGTCTATATGTATAATTATTATAGCCTCATCCTAACATAAATAGACAAGGGATTGTAAACTAGACCTAGGAAAAATAATAATATGCGCAGATATTCTCATACTTAATTAATAATTATCTCATAATATTTTTCAGAATCATTTCACATTACCCAGAGGATACTATGAGAAAACGATTCGCATAATGCTTCAAAAATTAATTCATTCTATTTTCATTTTCAAATTATTAAAAAGTATGAAAGTTCGTTATAATAACGGGAGAACTAAATTTTATAAATGTAAATCAAATTAATTTTTAAGTAGAAAGTCGTGTATTTGATGTATTTATTTACTGAAATTTCTTTATTTTTATACTTTTTAAGCGCAATTTCTGACAATTATATTTTTTCAGTTTTAGAATTTTGAAATTGAAATGGTTCATGATAGACTGTTAATTTTAATATAGATTTTGGCTTCTATTTTTTTTTTTAATTTGGTTATGACAGAATATAATAAATTTAACAGTAGATGTTTATCGGTGAAAATTATTCAGCCTAGTTTATAACCGACCTTTTTTATTACCTACAATTTCCGAGCCGATTTTACAGCAAAAAAAATGATCACTGGCCCAGTTTACATTTTCCAAATAGGTAGGTAATATGCACACGATGACAGGGGCGTTTTCAAGGGAGCGAAGGGAGGGGGCAATCATCCGTCCCAATACCTATTGTAGCATTTTAAAATTTCCTTAAAATATTAACCATAAAAAAAATTTATGGTCAATATTTTTGTAACTCAACGGTTTCTGATTACATTCATATTATTATTATTATTATTTATAATATTATATTTTATCCGTAACCTATAACTTCTAAGGACATTGTACACGCATGCGTTGCTTCCGTTTAACAAACGCACAACAAATCAAACTTTACGTTCAGAACAATCCGTTTTATTCAATTGTTTTTAATACCCATGACAAGAATATTATTTTAGTTTTAAAACAAGTTGAAAGCATTTTAAAATTGTAAATGTTTTTAAATTTTAAAATACCTACTCATATAGCTTGTTTCAAAATATATACATCATAAAAAGCTTACGAAGACCTCTAAATTAGACTCCTAATATTTAGTATTCTTATATCCAAATTTAACTATCTGTAAGTTCACTGTGAAATTAAAAAATAACAACTAAAATGAATTATTTTGAACATACAATTTGCTATATTATATAATATGCGTTACCTAGTAAGACTACAGAGACAACACATGTGAGTATGACGTTTTCTTAAAACATAATTATAAAAATAAATATATATTTTATAATACGTGATTTAAAACCAAAATATACAAATATTGTGTTTATGCCTTAATTTTTCAACCTCCCCCCCCCTATAAATGGGTCTAAGGACGTTCTTGCACGACAAAACTAAATTGCATTAATTATTTATATACCTATATGGCTATGTATAATATAATATATTTATACAAGTTTTAATATTGTTTCGAATATGTACGTACCCTATATCACTCATGTATATAAATATTGTTAATGAGTTCGTTTATTTTATTAAAATTTAAAACACAATGATAATTTATATACACTATTATATTATTTTTAATCTTCTTTTCCGTACATGTGCGTATGCGTTTTGAAAATTAATCAACTCCCAACAAACATTTGAGGGTTTAAATGTCGACGACGTTAAAATCGAAAGAACGGTTTAATTAAAAATATTTGTTTTCGGTATTTAATATTTTTCAAACATATATATTTTCTCGATAATGAAGTATTTAGTATTTGAAATATTCCTTTTAATCCAGCTCAAAAGTAAATAAAATTGTTTAAATTGACTGTATGTATTTTTTTCGTGTACCTACCAATATTATTATGCAAATCAAACAAACATTATTAATAATACATACTGCTTATTTAAATTATGTTATTTTAAAGTTTAATAACTATAATACAAACTATAATATTTTGTTTATAGTGCTTTTTGTAACACTGCAGTAGGTTAGGTGATAACTGAAATCAATAATTTTTACTATAATATTCATATATTTAAGTTTCATACAAAGGTGGCTCTATTGTGAGCTCCCCTTTTCACCGCCCCTTCACTGTCATCCCACCCTCAAATTTACTCATTGTACATATAGTATAGATTGTAAATTTTTCAAATAAACGTTATTTTTCTAAAAAAAAAAAAATATTCATATATAATATTGTAATGATATATTTTTTTTAAATTTCTATTATAGTTAATTATACCTGATCGTGAAATGAAATTGTGCCTGGCTCTTTTGGTGACGTATGGTGAATTTCCCGACATCATTATGGCACTGTCCGAATCGGAATGGTAGCCAGATATGTCGCTGGAATCTTCGTCCTCCGCGACTTCCTTCATCAATTCCAAGACCTTTAAAACGAAAACCATAAATTGCTGTAATTAGTATGCCTATATATCATATATATTTATTGACTTCGTGACCATCGACCGAATAATTATCGTAGGTACTATGCGTATATGATCCCCGTCCGAAATATACACGGGCGATCGCAGTTCATCTATATAATAATAATATATATCATTAGAAAGTATCGTTTTTTAGGGTTCACGCACGCTTGCGAACTTATACTATTGTCGATATCAATGCGAGCGAATCAATTCAAATAATATATTACACGTCTTGTCAGCGCCGCAGAACGATTCACATCTCGATTTATTTGTTTTGCATCGAATCAATATACCTACTCCAAATACTTTCTCCGCCGTCGACGTCGTCTGCACATTTCGATGACGATAATAATTATGTGTGGGAAATAAACGTTATAATGTTATATAGGTGATGCACATGCCTACGTGTATGTTTACTGATAACAGTGGAATTCGATCCAATTATAACCGACCGCAGAGAGGTTGGAGGTCGTTAGTGAAAATTCAACCAACCCTCGGACGGTCGCTATACCTATACATAGCTATCTAGTTAATAACAATAATTGCCATCGCGAGTGTAATAACGTCCTGAATTGCGTTCGTCATTGTGTACACATCGTAAACCCACTACAACGACTTAACTATATACTAATACACGACGTAGGTACCTACATAATACGACGCTCCGGTGTATAATAAAACAGCGAAAATTCGAGTCGGAGGAGAGCTCGTGCAGTGAGTATAATATAATAATATTATGTAGGCGCACAGGCGGCATAGCTGCCCGGGGCTCGACGCTGGAATTTCGGTCGTTAAAAAAAAATAATAAAAAAAAAAACATATAATTTCTACCTGGCCAAAATCCAAACGTTTTACGCGAACGCTACACTACGATGCAAACGGTTTAATATAATATGTCAGCTGGTATAAGGTTGGCAAGTAGAAACGTAGGCGTGCCGTATTTTTCTCCAAAAATGAAATACCGTAGTTTTTCTTCACCATACGCGTTTTCCTCCTTTGTCAAAGTAAGAAATTTTCACCCTCTCATCAATTTTTATATACGTTTCTATATTTTTCTGGCCTAGAATATGGCTCTAAATACTTAAACTATAGGTTAACTATTTTATCACTAACAACTTTAGTAAAGAAACATGTTTTCCTGGGTTTGAGAAACAGTGATATTAATAACTGTATTACCCCTTTAAATTTTGATTATTTCAAGTTCCAATAAATGAGAAAACAAATTGTATTTACAAATTAATGCTCTGTAGACACGAGGGAGTTCTCATACGAACTTTTAGATTGATCGAGTTATAAGCGCTTTCTGCCCTATATCATAGGGTTGTCAAAATAAGAAATGTTCACTCTCTGATTAATTCGAAGGGTAAACGTCAAAATAAATATGAAATAAATTAAAATTAAAAAAAGTTTTATAGTAGGTACAATATTGATTTTTTTTTTTTTTAAATAATTTCTAGTTAAAATATAATATAAAAATTATCGTCGACTATAATAGTGCTAGATATAATATATTAGATATATAAGAATACAAATTAAATAAATATTTGATGCATTATATTGTACAATATGATTTTAATATTTGGAGGAAAATAGACGCACTAGTGAAAAAAAAAATAGTGCGGAGGATAACGGTATCTCATTTTTGGAGGTAAACGATCCCGCCCAGGTATATAGCAGTTGTATAACGTTAAATAATATTCTATTTCATAGGAAATGTTTTGCGCGTGGACCTGAAAGAGTAATCTCATTCTTATAGATATGTGTGTATTTTAAACCCATTTTATCGCCTCACAAATCCATTCATCACGTCGTCTCGACTCGGGGAGCGTCGTAACGATGATCATCGTTGTCGTCCAGCGAGTGTCACCGCGGCAGACCGCTCGTTGTGTTTTGTTTTTTTATTTCTTATCGAAAGCATATATGTAAAAAGCGCAAGAAATCTATGCCGAAGCAAAAAAACATAAACCACACGGATTCCGCAAACATAATATATTGTATTGTTATTATTATTCATCTCTGTTTATCTAGTCGAAATTTCTCGCCGAATACCATCGGGTTGGTCGTGACCAGAATCATATGGGTCGTATCTCGATGGTTCATATATACCAGCAGGGAGAAGTAACACAATATTATTATCATTATCTACTGCAGCAGTGGCGGTACGCGCGTCGGTATACCTATGTACCGGCTGCTGTAGCACATATATGTATATCGAAAAATACCGGTTAGAAAGGCTATAATAACGCACAAACGCGTCGTATAATATATTTACGATGCAAAACAACTACTCATCGTTAACTCGTTTGAGATCACAAACGCAGTGAACTTCGGCGGTGCAGTGTGTCAGTGGACTAATATATTCGATACCCCGCGGGGTGTTTCGAGTTAACCTTGAGTCCCGAAACTCTGTATATAAATAATACGTATCGTTACCGCGGACAACAGTGTTTTCAAATAATAATAATAATAATCTACATATTACCGTATTATCATTATTATTGTATCACGAATGGCTTGATAATAATTTTGAGTTACATATTATTACGGCCACGAGAAACTGGATACGACGGGAATACGTTAAACGGATGATTTGCACCGTTAATCACAAAATATGTTTTCTGATCGGTTCCATAAAACATTATATTAAAAGCGCACGACAATATAATATTATATACTTATTGATCGCTGAAATACGTATACGAATAAAATAATACGTTATGATAAAAATAACAAATTTTCATTTTCGTATCAAAGTGGCTCGCCTTAAAAAAACGCTGCAGTCAAAAGCTATAAAATTAATTTCGTTTATAGATGTCTTACACCGCAAAAACGCTCTCCTCCTTTGTAGACGTTAAATTGCTTTTCGATATATATTTAATGACATCAAAGACTTTGTGTTTAAATAATAATTTTTTTTTTCTAATAATGATATTATATTATTCTGTATATGTTTTTCTGCAATGAATATAGAAGCGTATAAGTTTGTGAATACATGTGTGTGTGCCATATGAATTTATTTTATCGGGGCAAGTATCTACCTACCTATAAACAAATAATAATATAATATAATAATAGTTAACATTCCTGTTTAACTTAAAAAAATGTATTTATAATTGATTGTTTCTGAACTAAAAAACACAGACGTTTTTATATACACTTTTTCTTTAAATTTAAGAAATTCAAATTTATTGATGTATTAAATAAGCATTCACTTATGTAAACTAAATCCTTAATTCAAAAAAAAAAATATTTCGTCATTAATTTGTGTTTCAATCGTCTACGAATAATAATATACTTTTATTAATAATATTTCGTAAGTTAAAAATAAATATTTTTTTCATTCAAAAAACATGTCAAAAAAGGAGAAAAAAAGATAATCGAATAAATATTTAAAAAAAATACAGAGTTCTTGTATGACCTATTATTATTTTCTTGTTAGAAGATGTTTTCAAATGTATTATTTCACATACAAACTATAATTACTTCCTCTTTGTCGCAAAATTCCTATAATTATATCCTATAGGAATTTTATATAGTTATCGTTAATACATCGTTATATAATATGGATTTAAAAAAACACAAGATGGTAACAAATTACAAATTTATTACCTTTCTTAATTTAATATTATTATTTTTATTTTTACTGTACTTATATAATTATATATATACTTTGTCGTGAGAAATTAAATGTATAATAATAGATTTATGTGTTTTTAAATCTAAAAAAATGGTTTATTATATTGTTATATAAACTTATTGAAATGAAAATAATACTATTTTACAGAACAATGAAGAATGGAAACAATATAATATTTTTTTTTATTTAGTTTTATGACATATACATCAAAAATTGACAAATATTTCGCATAATTTAATTTAATTGTTATCAACTATATTTGGAACAATTTTTAGTAAAATATACATTATAGTTTATATTATTATATAATTTAAAATGTGTATTATATTTATAAGAAATATATGTGACTATAGTCTATAATAATATTATAATGTTTGATTACTATAGTAAATTATAAAATATATTTTATTAATGATTAAGTAATTCAATTTATTATTATTGCGTTATTGTTTGTTGTTTTCGTATTACTGTAATACAGCATACATATCTTATTATCCATATGTCTACATTGAATTTGGATTATTTTTTAAATAAACAAAATCAATGTGGTTTTTGGAATTATTGTCTGGTATTGGCGTATAGATATCACATATCCAATACATTTACTAAACAATACGACTGTTATTAATATTTATTATGTATTGAATAATAATACAACAAAACTATTAAATAGAGTATTGTAAAATAAGTATAGGTATATGCAATCGGAAACAGACTTATAGATTATATTGTACCTAGGCGTAATAGACATAACAATAATCTAAAATCAAACATATTTTGAAATCATACTCTGTGATTTCATTTGAACAGAAAAAAGGCTATTGTATTCAAGTATATAACCGTTCGGGGGACACGAAAAAAAACACGCCAATCTTTTTTGGAGTTGAAAACCGCCATTGCTCTCCAAAAACCTATACAATAGCATCGTTTTCCCAAATCGGAATAATATCCCTAGCTAGCTGTTAAACATTTTACGGAAAGGCTTCGTTTTATTTAGACGCAATTATTATAATATATTTCGCGTACCGATCGATTTCGGTTTTGTCGGAAAAATTTCCCGTGAGATTTCGTGAAGACGGAAGACAATATAACTGCGTGCACACGGCGGCCACCTGACAGTTGTTGTAGGTGAATTATATTATGCACCATTGCACAATCAGCTGTTCGCACTAAACCTCTAATAATTAAGTCCGCCGTCTGAAACATCCGTCGGCGGTAGTCGCCCATTGTGATGCTAATAATATTATTGTCATATTAAACAGTCGAGCTTCTGCGTTACACCGCTCAAGTCGGTGTCGCGGGCACGCAATCGCTTTTCGTGCTTATATATATATATCGCATACGCGGTGAGAGTGGTACACCATATACGCGGTAAGTGGAAATCGTATATAACATATTATACATAGTTATTACGAGGAAGCGACTGACTATACTGCTTACTGCCCGCCAAAGTGGCCGGGAAAAAATGATCAATCATAAAATTCGCTCGGCGTGTTTCGGTTTTTAAGTCTTGTAATGACTTTCAGACTTTGTGTGCAAATCGGCTGTTATGCCAGTTAAGCTCAGCTCGTGTGTATATCTCCACCCGCGAAAATGAACGACAAAGATTTTTAACGCCATCGAATGAGAGTGGTGGTGGTGGTGGTGGTGGTGGTCTAAAAGGTTCGAATTCCGAGATCAAAAGTAGCCCGTAGCACTGCAGCAGCCTGCAATAAGAGTCTCTATTGATATTATAACTATTTTATTAAAAAAAAACGGTGCTAACGACTGCCGGGGGAGCAAAGGTAATTCTATAAGTTCGTTTCGTATATCGTTCTAAATTGAAACGAAGTAAACTTTATTTCGCTTTTTTCTGCTTTTTCGTCCTAAATGTGTTTTTTTGACAATTTTTTTAATGGTATCACGAAAATATCATATTATATTTCTTTGGGCGTATCACAATGGTTGGATTATAGCCAGAACTATGTAAAATGTTTGTCGTTGAAATTATTTCGATGGTTATATCATCGAGGTAATATCTTAATATTATTAATAGATCGATAAAACAATATAATAACTATCGGAATACAGCTGCGCTGCGGTTCTCGAAGTGACCGTTTTTACTTTTGCTGCAGGAAAGGGAAAACACAATTTAATTTTTGTATCCTTCGAGTAACAAATTCTTTTATTTTGTGATAATTTCAAAAAATTTGCCCTATTAACGATCTGTTTTTCTACAAAATTTGCATAATATAATTTGCGTAACGCGTACAAGCACATCGCACGATTTGAGTACCTATACTTATTATATAGTCGTAAAAAGGCCGGAATAAAACACACGCGGAGGAACTCGTATACAATATATATATATATATATATACACATAAATGATACGAGCCAAGTGTATTAAATTGAAATAATAATTATACGGTGTCCTTGGATATGCGGTGCAGTTATACTCTATATACACATATATGTGTAGGTAGGTTTAGTACGGTCTCGCGTGTTCGTCACATAATATATGTGTGCTTTTACAGTTAGGTAATGCGCGTATCACCATTATAGGTACGTCGTATACAATTTACAAAAAAAAATTTTTTCATCACGGACGTCAGTTCGTTCACACAGCGCGTTAGCGTTTAAAACGCGAACATAATGGAAAAAGATGAATATGTGAGAAAAACGGATGTGCACACGCGCGTGTGTGCGACTGGTTCCCTCGCGATAATAGCCATCGCCGCCGCCGCCGCCGCCGCCGCCGCCGCCGGTCGGAGAGTCGACTCGTCCGCGGTCATTGATCTCATCGCACGCGTATTAAAGGTAGGTAGCGCGACACATCTGCAGCAGATCTCGCGACGGCCCGCGAGCACGTCAAATTGACGATTGGTTAATTATTGTCGCGAACGACTTCGCTAGAGGTCGGCCCGAACTAGGCGTGTATATATGCACGCGGCATATTGGGATAGTGCAGAAAATTCGTATCGCGTCCAACGTCGATGTCTCGAATTTTTCGTAAGCAATTGTACTCGATTGCAATCCCCGTACTACCGTCACAACAAAACTCGATATCTCGAAATTTTTGACGTCGCGAAACTGTTCCTGTTCGAAAACCGACTAAATATTATGGCCCTACAGCTGGCAAACCGCTACAATCATGTCCTGCGATTGAAGCCGCCGCACTCGTATCGACCGACCGATGTGGACTTACGAGTTACGACTACGGTGTAGAGGGGGGGGGTGAGGTAAGCATATACAAAATTTTGAGTGGCTCACAAAGTTGTCGAACTATATTTTCTTTCGTATCTATATACTACTATAGGTATAATTACTGCATATTGTATATTCACAGCATCATATATCGGTTCGACTGCAGGAAAGACGTAGTTATTCATCGCGATCCGAGGACGTCCAAAAATGTTTACCAACAAACAATATGATGCGAATAGCCGACTACTTATGTATAGAATTGCACTACACCAATTAGCAGCTGCTAAACAACTTCTCGACCGTTCGCAAGACATCGAGTGCCCCAAACGCCTTGAGCCGTACGTCCTCAAGCACACGCACAACTCGAAGACGACTTGTGGGAGGGGTAGATTGCTCAAATACTGGATAATGAGTTACGGAAAATGTTTTCTTCGATGAGACATACATCGGCTAAGAACCAATATGCAGCAAGATGGTTTTCTCAAATTTGACAAATGCTTAGAATTCATTATACCAATTGACGAATGTTTTGAGGCGATAAAAACTTTTTTTTTTCATCAACCTTTTTGCTTAAAATTATTTAAGTGATTTTAAACTTAATAAATCTGAATAATTTAAAATATGATCTTCAAGTATATTTAAAAATCTTAATAGTCAGAATTCGAATAAATACATTATTAAGAAAAAAATCGGAATGCGCATGCTTGGTAAATCATACTGGATAGATATTGATGTAAATGTATATTTATTTCAAGCCATTTTCAAATACACCAACTCGGTAGAGGAATATAAGAAACATTTCCACACGTCGGGAAACCCCCTCCCCTCAAAAAAAAAAAAAAGAAAATTGGTCATAGTTGCGCCTATGCGTCTTAGTTTAAGTGACTTGATTAAGAGAAGGGGCTAACTCTTTGCAAAAATACAACCACTACTATCCAGCATATGACCGCGTGTATACACGTATATAGAACTCATGTATTATGTACTATTCATCTATAAACTCATCGTATATTGCAGTATTTATAAAAGTTACTGATCGTTTAACAACAAAAACGCATTAGGGTCGTCAAAATTAGTCGAGAAAATAAAAACGTACACAATAGCCATATCGGTATCCCCAAAATAAATCCACGCGCATAAAACGACACGCCACGTCCCGCACGACTCTACACACGGCGTCTCTCTAAAAGTCACCAATAATTACCTCCGTGGCAAATGGATAAATCTAAATGCGTTTTTTTTTTTTTTTTTTTTTACCGGTATGTATAATCTCAAATAAAAGTATACCATTGAGTTGGAATTTGTGTTGATAATTGTTAAAAAAAAAAAAAAAAAACTGCTGCATTTAAACACATTGATGTGTCACGGTCTCGCTGCAATCTGTGATTTGGCCTCAAGGCGATGCGGAACTTTTGGGACTTACCTTTTATGGTATATGTTACAACTGCCATGGCAGTGAACCCTCGGCCGCGGTAAGATATTAAAATATGTATATTTCTCACCTGTTCGCAGGCGTGCGAGTATCTCATGAGCAGAGGCGCCACCACGTGTTCCGATTCGACTTTGAGCTCCTTTCGGAGCTGAGTGAACTGGAACAGGGCATCCTTGTCGTACTCGACCCGCCGCTTGAGTATCGTCAACAGTATGGCCATCGACTTGTTCTCCAACACGGGTTCAACGACGTTCAGCAGCGTCTTGTTCTTGATGAGCCGCTCCTGGATGTCAGACTGCTGCAGGGACAGCTGCCGCTGGTGCGACGCCTGCACCGGCGCCGGGCCCTTGCTCACGCCATCCCGCTTTCCGGACAGGCTGAGCTCCTCCAGCTTGAACAGGGCCGCCTTGTACGTGTCCACCAGCTTCTGGAACTCCACCTTGAGCGCGTCGTGCAGGTTGGTGAGCGTTTCGTCGCTAGTGCCCACCAGCCCGTGCTGGCCTAGGCCTTCGACCGCCTTGTCCAGTGATCGGCGGCGCACCTGTAGCGCCTTCCGCAGCTTGGGCTCGGACAGCACGATCACCTTGAGCAGCTTGCGCGTGCTGCCCAACCACCGGTCCGCGCCGCCAGCCGCGGTGCCGGTGAACAGCTTGACCAGCCGCATGAGCACGTGGTCGGGCCGGAGCACCTTGACGCCGCAGTCGGACGACAGGAACACCTTGGCGTAGAGCGCCTCCAGTATGGACAGGCTGTGCGGCATCGCCTCGACGAAAAGGTCGATGGGCAGCTGGTCGAGGATCGCCTTGAACGTGTTGTGGCTGAGCCGGTTAACGAAGTTGGCCGCCTCCCTGTACTGGGCGTTCTCGTAGAGCAGCAGGATGCGCTTCACGGCGAACCTCGGACTCACGTCCGCAATGGTCATCGAGCCCACCATCTCCGGGAACCCGTCCACCCAGTTGGAGTTGCGCCACTGCATCTTCTGCACGTTCACCGCCTGACGGTTCCGGTCCGGCTTGATCCGATTGCCGAGCCCCTTGACCGGTTCCGAACTGTACGAGTTCCACGTGGCCGAAGGGTCGGACAACGGCGGCGGCGGCAGGGTCAACATGGTTCCGCCGGTTTTCGGGTACGCCTCGTAGTATCTGTTCATATCGCTCCGCGCATAACACTCCGGATGTCCGGAGTTCGGCCGGAACGCTCGGTGGCGGTGACTTCGCGACGAAAAATCGGATTTTTGAAACTGGCGGAAAAAATTGATTCGCGGGTAACACGTGTTCGATATTCGATTGCACCAGGCAGTATAGTGTTATAAAAGTGTGGTTAATAAAAAACAATAAATATGACACGAGAGACGGACGCGGTTAAACGTGGTGGTCAATCGCGGCGGTGGTCCGTGTGCTGTGTGGTGCGACGCACTGCAGAGTGGTAGCTGACGACGACGTGCGCGGCTGGTCACGCTGGCGAAACTGGTCAGGTGAGAGACTCTCCGGAGACTGGGTGTTTGAAGAGCCGGTCTCGGGTACGCGCGCAGAGCCGGTTAATGACTCTCCTGCTCTCGTGGGAGAAAACCGTTTTCGTTTACACGACTTGTCGGGCCGCGATGAGATCCACCGACGACGACGCAAAACATCGATGGTCGCATCGATACCGTTGACGGTGTTTTCCGACGAATTCTTCACGTAGCTGGGACTTAAATGCCCCCCCCCCCCAGAAAAATGATTTTATGCCCTAAAAATTCTGAATAATGCACTAAAATATTTTTTATTCCTAATAATTTTGGTGTAAACGATAATTGACAAATTTATTAAATAACTTTTAACGGACTGTAAAGGAGTTTTACGGACATAACTGATCATATTTTACTTCTTTAATCTGAAAAACAATTATTGCTATGCAGTTTAAAATTATCTTTAATTACCTTTTTATAGTTTGCTAAATTTATGTAAAAACCGTGTAAAAATCTTAAAACACAATTTCAAATTCAAATTTTGGATTCAAAACCTTTAAAAAATAAAAAAATGGCCTTAAAATTTAAAATGCTCAAAAAATGCAATACAAAACTCCTTATTCTGTTTGAAAAATACATCAAACAGTTATGTTATAAAACGAGCATCGCGTAGCTTCAAAAAAATAATGCAAAGTGCATCAAAATCCCACCATTATATTATAGTGATAAATTATAACATTATATCGCACGTGTAACGTGCGGTGTATTTGCGTGTAATTTTAGCCGCGAGTATATTATACGACGCATAATATAGTGCCAAATAATTCCAAAACAGATTATATAATTTTTTTTTTTAATATTTGATTATTTTTTGTTTAGTCTGTGGTTCCAGTTTGCTGGAATTTGTGTACTATACACAAATCCCATCACCCCGCCATCACACCGAAGACGTCGGATCGTAGGTCAGGTCAAGTTTCTCGGTGATTATTCGTGTTCCTGTATAATTCCGACGTATTATATAGGCATTATGCACATTTAAAATTATGATATGAGTACTGCTATCTTCAAAATATGTAATTTATTCCGACGAACGCGGTACACTTTAAAGTAAAAGTTACTGAACACAAATTTTCAACAATTCTCGCCGCTATTATAACGAAAATATCTTATTTTTCGTGTGTTATTTAATATACATAGACGACGATTATTAATCAAACGTTGTTGTTGTTGTTGTTGTTGTTAGCAAATATCCAAACTATATACATAGTATATAAGTATAATATATCAAGATATTTTAATTGTTGAAGTTTGCCGAAATATTTAAGACGTTCCATAAACTGTAAGATATTATAATATATCAAATGGGTACTTGAAAACTTTGTTATTTTTCTTTTTATTTTATTATTTTTTTTTTTAAATAATTAATATAATATTACTTTTGTACTTTTCAAATAATAATAAAATACAACGGTTTGGGAATATAAACTTCACTACTACAACAGTTTTTTTTCGGAAAATCAAATTATCCGCATGTTTTATGTACGACTTTTTAATAATCATTTTTATATCTCACAAAATATTAAATAATAATTCGGACTAATAAAATATTATTTTCTCATCTCAATGCTAATTAAGCTCTTGCATATAACTTTACCTTAAACGTGAGAATTTTTAATTTCTCGTTGGTAATTAAGGGTTGAAACGCCATGTTACATTTATTATATATTAATATCTCGAGACGAAGTAAGATTCTTCGTTTTAAAATTATAGGCGTTAGTCGTTTTAGAACAAAAAAGTCGGAATGCTTAGTAATATTTAATGATTTTAATTAAATCAAGATCTTTTTTTGATCTCATTATTTGTAATTTATTACAATTCGTTGGACAGTAATAAATAAAATATCTAACATACGTTATCCATAAATTGGTGTTTTGATGACGAGCTAGCCAAAATCATTACAAAGTTATAACCTATATCAAATTTAAATTATTAATTTTCACACGTATAATATACTATTCTAGAAATGGTTTCTTTTGATGTACGATGATTATAAATGAGAAATAATATCATTAAATCGTCATAAAAATGGACGCAGAAATCGTGTAAGCCATTATTTTGTTTTTACAGAAAGTAAAAAAAAAATGTCTGTCGATAATACTATATTAATGCGATTTACAAAAAACAAATTGACGATGATTATTATTTATCATAATATTATTATAATAAATATTATGTTGTTTGCATGCGTTATGATCCAAATCTATCTCCTCCTTAAAATACACATAATTGCACATGAATTCTGCTAAATAGGTCTTTATACCATTGAATTTAGCACTTCCAGCAATGTGTTCTATACCTATACATTAGCTCGGCCACGCCGCGTTAAGATTCTTTTGAACACACAAAAGGAAACACAATACAAATACTTTTAAGTCCATTAAATCATTCGTACGCCTTTATTATTATTATTTTTATGTTCTACATTATGTATAAAATAGTTTGATCGCAATTATGAAATTTATATTCCGAGTGATCATTTTTTTTTTCATCTATTAATACCGTACAAGCCTATTGTCGTTATTATTAGCCGGTATTATCATTAATTAACAAATTAAAAAAATATATTTTGGTTTTAAAATATATATGTATTCAAGTCTCGATAACTCGAATCTAAATTATATATTTTTCGAGTTATATACCTCAAATACTACCTAAAAAAAAACTTCAAGGAAAAAGAAAAAATTCTTGTTGTCAAGATTTTCGAATTATCGAGACTCAACTGTATTATACAGTACTTTTATGCAAATCGTAATATATAAATACATTTATATACGAAATATAATCATCGCTGTTATTGCATTCGAAATAAATTTGTACCTTTTAAATTTGTTAAGTTTTAATCAAATTTATATTAAAATAGCTTAAGTAGATACTAAACTAAAATTATGCATACTGTATATAGTTCTGTTAAGCTCAAAAAAAAAAAAAATATATAAAACAATATTTATGAAGTAATTTCATTAAATTAGTTTAAATTTTAGAAGACTTTAGAAGTGTTTAAAAAGATTGGGTGTTGAAAATACACATACATGTTAGTGAGATTGTTATAGAATATAAACCGTCGGAGTTTCTCATTAACGTAAATTATCATATCCAACAATTATTGTGTTTGTATATAAGCAAAAACATATTTATTATTTAAGTATTAAAGCAGTAAGTTAGTAAGTATATATTTTAAGATGTTGAGTACATTAATAGACATTTAATCGATAAAAAAAAAAAAACTCATCAAATGTAATGTACTGGTGTGCAACTATAAATGAGTTAAATTTTTATAATTATTATGTACCTAAGTATATGACTGTCAATTGATGTTAGTGCGTTTCTCTACAAAAGAAAGTTTTAAAAATGTATTTTCCAAACATCACGTACTTGGTGTAATGTACATATTTATTGTCCCACAAAGCATTTTCTAGGTACTTACATTGAGTTAACAGCGTAAATTTTTTGTGTTTAAGTTAATGGCAGAACACAACGTGTTGTAGACAAATAAAAAGTGTAAATTTTCAAAATATTTATTGCTTTTATTCTTGATCCTGAAAGACCTGTTTATTTTTCATCAGTACATTTTCGTTTTATAGTATTAGCTTATTTATAATATTATTATACTGTATCATTATGTAAAATGCATATTAATATATCGTACTTTAAACATTTTAGTATTTTATATAATGGCAGGTATAAGTATATTAAAAACTCATCTTAATAAAATATATTCTCTTTTTTTTTCCTCAATTATAATCCCTCTGCAGAATTTAAAATATACCTACGGCATGATATTGTTATCACGTCATATGGCCTCTACATAAAAAAATGTTAATGGTATTTATATTTATTTTTAAACACGTTTGAACGAAATTAAAAAATCTAAAAATATCATCGCTTTTTGAATGTATAATCCATTCTATTATTTCATTATTCAACACGCTGCAATGCCATTCTGCATCTATTGTTGACGATTGTATAATAAACACACAAAACGTGAATATATTAAATAGGTACTTTTATAATATCTATCACTATAATAACACCATTGTTGAATCATTGCTCGTTGTAATTTAAACGCATGATAGATATAAACAAATAGGTGCGAGTTTTATATATATATGTGTGTGTGTGTGTGTGTGTGTGTATCGTAATCAAGGTTTTTATTTAATATCGTAATAATTATTAATGAATAAAATAATATGATAACGCGGCGGCGGATTGGTAATAATGACGTCCAATTTTCCATCCGAAACGCTGCGACGGTCTAATAAGCTTAAAATTTAAAAGCATGTCTCATCTATTGCGTAAATTTACAACATTGCACATCATGAAATGTGATTTTTAAGCATGCTCATCCTATTTCCATGCTTAAATTATGCGTGTTTTCAATTTCTGAGTTTTGTAATTATTTTTAAATACATCTGAAGACCATATTTTCGAATTCATGAGATTTTTTTGTACCGCTTGAGGATGATCCTGTGACAACACAAACGTCTGTTTTTCAAATAGAAATCCACTTTTAAACTTTAGATTATTCGGCCAGTATTTTTTTTTAGATCTTTGATGTATTTAAATCGTGTAGTTTTTGAATTATTAAGGTATGTGTTAAAAAGGATAATATTATGTTTGTAGTAATAATAGGTTAAGTTGATGTGAAAGCTCAGATGATTTGAAAATGTTAGTATTTACTATTGATCTATGTCAATATAAATAATTTGTAAAAATGTCCAAGTATAATTACATGCCTATAGTAATACCTACATCAATATTATTATAGCTTATATTTTTGTAAAACAATTTTTAAGGATTATTATCCTTAATAAAAATAACTCAAAACCACTCAGAAACTACTCATAAGAATTCTGATTTAGATACACCAACATTGTCGAGAAAACCATCCGCGAAATAATTTGCAGTGAAAAACGGGGGTTTTCGTTTGACAAAAATAGAAGTCTGTATCGCCACTGGACACTTCTATTGAGTACCTATCTAATAAAAAAACGTCAGCAGTTTGAAAATAATATAATGACCTTTGGGTGTACTTAAATACTCTAAAAATCGGAATTTGAATAAACGTATACTAACAAAGGGAAAAATGGGGTTGAGCATAAAATCAACCTGTATATACCTAAATACCTATACACTTAGCGTGTCACACACATATATACAATAAGTAACGTCTGTAAGCAATAAAATACCAATTTAATACTTGCGTACTTAACATATTGTATATCTATGTTGACGACGACGTGTAAGTACAAACAATCCAATTTGTGTTCGGACAGTAAAACAAATAACACATATATACGACATAATAACGTACATTTAATCGTCTGGGGATGATTTGACACGATTTCGCGTGCGCAGAGAGGATTCCATTATATTAATCAGACGTCGGGTGTTCGTGCACGTAGGTAGGTGGTACGTCGTAAAGATGTTTAGTGTTATGATTATTGCGCCGTGTAGTCAAACATGACGAAACAGTAAACAGCGCGTTAAAGTTCCGGTGCCAAATAATTCATTTCCTAATGAGATTGTGTGTGTGTGTGTGTGGTACAAAAATTCTCATCATTAAACAGCTACCTACCTATCCTACCATAATAATATAATACTCGTAATATGCGATAAATGTATATATTATGATATATTATTACGATGACGGCGACGATGTGTTAACGGAGGAAGTACCACGGTCATTATATAATAATATTATTTTATTCGAAAAATATTTTCCCAGGATTAGATCGATACTAATAATTATTATATGATGATGATAAAAAAAAAAAAAAAACAATGTTATTATTATAAATACCGGATACGTGTTATAATAGTATCATCGTTGTGTGTTCAACGTTCGATATATAATTCGTTTTTTCGTGACGTTCCGTTTTCGTGGGCTAAATTTCTGTTCCCATAAAAAAAACAACAAAAAAACTGGAGATCAAAGTGCGTTATAAACATTGTGTGTCAAAATGACCATAAAAGATAAGTCGTATTAAAAAATAAGTGGACATTCTTTTAACATGGGGTATACGCTGCAGTTGTTTCAAATGGAGCAAAACTATTATTATCAAGTGTATAATAAAAAATATCAACGAGATTTTATTAACATTTATTTTTTAGTTATAACAATTCAAACCGGCAATTTAATTAAATTTTTATAACCTAATCAGATTTACATAATAATACAATAACATTATAAATACTCGATTTATATTTACTATTTAATAATTATTTTATAATCATAACTTTAATTTTATTGGAATAGTACATATAGGAGGTATTCTATAATAATTATATAAAAATATACCTACAAATAATAAATACGTAATTATAATTAAAATTCTTTAAATATAATATAATATATGTAGCGTTTTGTATTTTGAAAAAAAATAATAACGTGAATTAGTTAATAGCAGAATATTCTAAATTTCACAATTTATTGAGCAATTATCTATATAATATTCTATATGCTACAAAAGTACAAACACGTCACAACTTTTAGAGCTTTATTAATGTCCGAAAAAAACTATAGTAAACTAATTCATTTTTCCACACTTCAGATCGACAATTAAAAAACGTAAGCTATGTTCTATAATATTATCTGTTGAAAATAACAATGAAAAAAAATATAATTTATTATAGGTATATTTATTGAACGTATTTAATGTAAAAGTGTTTTACCTACTTACTCTTGGTTAGTTTTTATCAAACCAATTTCGTTAAAAATACTTTTTGGTCTGGCGAAGTGATGAAAAGTTTTTTCTTCGCTAAAACGTATATACATTTCTCTGGAAGAATTTACGACAATCATAAAAATGTTTTTATAAATAAAAATGCACCCTCTTTTGAAATGCTCTGCAACGATAAAATACCATATTATCACAGAGAAGTATGTAATCGAAATAAAAATGATTTCGTTCCTAGTGCAAGTAAAAAAATGTAATAAACACAATAAAAATAACTACCTCTAAACACTATTGGATTTACATATATTTTAAAGTGTGATCGAAAACACGTTTGGATCTGATTTAATGCAAATCCATTTTTTATTCTAGAAAATATGTTCTTGGCAATTGGTAATTATGACCTACAGCGTAATGTGTTTTTAATATTTTTTAATAATATATTACACCCATTACGGTGTCCACAAAATGATTTGTTTGATTTGAATAATTTATGGGAAACATCAATGACGTGGTCACGATTTATATATTATATATAATATAATATTATAATATTATATATATATATATGTGTGTGTGTGTGTGTGTGTGTGTGGTGTGGAGGGAGTTGTTCTTAAAGCAACTTAAAAAACACATTTTTATTCACTTCACATTTTCACGACGTTCGGGCTGTCAAATGAAACGCTGATGGCTGCATCATTTGACGGGAAACCGAAAAGAATTACACTTTCGTTGGATTGATAATTATTGGTTTAAACGAATTACCGTGAATGGGTGGTATTGCTATGCTGCATTAGGAGACATATGAAGTGTGCATTGAAAACGATTACCTATTATACCGCACTATACCAGATAATTAAGGTCCCGGTGGGGCGGTAACGTGTCATCGGATAATATAATACACGATTTTTTACGGTCTTTAAATGTATCCAAAAATCGCCTAAATTACTGATTTCAAACCGCATTCGTCGAGATTCTTAAATCTCTTGCTCGAAACAAATAATTTACGAATTATATGAGTATATGATCATATAATAATAATATATACGTTATAGAAATGCTCACCTAGGTATATAATATATGGAAGATTATATGCATCAAGCCGCGATATTATAAAAGCTCTTTGATGTTCGTAAAAAATTGTAATATTAAATCGTGTACGGCGGACGGTCTGCAGCACAGAGGGCAGCCCGTCCAATAATAATTTCAGTTAACTATTTCGTATATTATTATACTATTATGGTTTAGATGCATATAAATCATCTGAAGTTAATCTTAAACTTAATAATATTTGGCTCGGGCAATGCTGGGCGGGACAGTTAGTATTATTATTATATTATCGATTCAATAGAACAATATTATTTAAATGTCTATATGCACAACGGCGGCGAGCTGAACCCGCGAAGTCGGTCTCGAAAAGCTAGAAATCAAATTTAACGGTATAAGTGTGTATAGAATATTATTATTATTATGACAATGTAACATTTTATTGTGTTTTTTTTTTTTAACCATTAACCATCATCGCCACATGTGCCGTAATGGCGTTTTCGTTCTGTTGCCGATTTAGTTTTGTATTCTTTATCGTCGTCTGAAAACAGTCGATGTCCGTGTACATATGTGCAGTATATAATACGTGCACGTCGAAAAGAAAATAAATTTGTTGCGGAGCACATAAAATGTTTAAGAGGCATAGTAATATAACATAAAAGGGAACTCCGGGAAATTAAAATCGTTTATTCCGTTTTTTAATATCGTTACCTATATATAATATTATATAGTCGTACTGTGTACACGCTCAAGAGGCCTATTTCTAAAAAATAATAATATATGCGTCCGTTGTCTGCAGAGAGACCCCCTAGCGTTGCATTGCATCTGTTGATTGACGTCGGTCGGAGAGAGAGAGAGAGAGAGAGAGAGAGAGAGAGAGAGAGAGAGAGAGAGAGAGAGAGAGAGTTAATCGAAATTTTATGAAATTCTCCAGTTACGACTCGAAACTACGATATATATATATATATATATATCGCACACAAATCTACCTATATTATCCAGCTTCGACGGATCGCGGCGGTCTGAGTACTTGATACATAGTGAAGAACCATCCCGGTTCGTGTTTTTTTTTCATTTACATTATTATACAATATTACAATATAAACCCTAACAAGTGGTTTCACCACTCCCCGCGTATATATATTCGACATGTTTATTATTAAAGTCTCGTTCGACGTACTTGACTTGTTCCTCGCCGTATATTTTCCATCCCCGAGCCAACGCCGATAATCATTATATGAATTCTGCGTTTCGTTACAATAATATTATAATATGCGCAACGTAAATATACACTTATTCATATACAGAGTGATTCGCCGAGTACGCTCAACCCCATTTTTCTTTTGATAGTGAATTTATTCAAATTCTTATTTTCGGAAATTTTTGAATATACCTCTTTAAGATCATATTTTCAAATTTTTGAGTTTTTTTGTACTATTTAAGGAGTGTTCTGTGGAGATACAAACTTTTGTTTTTCAAATGAGAACTCCACCCTCCATCATTCTATATACCTAACTGATAACCCTGGTGTATCGTGGCTCATAATATTGGTATTATACTATTTTATTCGTGAAAATAATATATGTTCTCTCCACAAAATGCCATGAAAAAAATTACAGAAAAGTTTAGACAGAATAATATAAATTAATAATAATCGTAAAATTACCACATATACCTATTTAATCATTTTCAAAAAACATTAAATGTGTAATTATGTATTAATGAACATATAATATGAAATGTATTGTATTCATTTATATTTATTTATATTATTAACACTAAAGGTTTAACCCAAATACCAAAAACTAACAATTATTCTATGATTGTTTAAATGTATCATGCATTCGTGTTGTAAAATTATTATTTTTTTTTTAAATATATATCTGTCAATACTTTACATTTTTTCGATAACTATTAAGAAATGTCATAAAAAACTATCTCTCTTATACCAAACTCAATTAGAAGTATTGTGCTCTATTGGTCGAGAGTTGAGATTCAAAGCAGCAAAAACCATTTTCAATACTATTTATTCGATTGAAAAAAAAATAATTGCAATATTGTTTCTATATTCAATATTATTTTAAATGAGTTCATATTACTCACAGACTACAGCGATGATACATTATATCGCATAATTATATAATTATTTCAGTACCTCGAATTATTTTAAAACAAAACATTATATCTTTCACAAAGTTCCGCTCTGTAGAATATTCTTTTTTCGAATGCAATGATTTATTATCGTTTTTAATAATAATACACCACTTTTCCATCGTGTGGCATTGAGGTGAGTGAGGTGAAACAAAATTTATACACACATAATATAATATACCTAACTATTATATAGTCTCTGTATCCTGTTTGTACGTTTGTGTTACAATATTATTTACATAACTGTTTTTATTATAATTATTTTTACCTATATACACGTAGGTATACAACTGTACAAGGTTAAATTCACCAAGCAGGTTCACCCTATTTTTCCTCTTTATTGCATTTAAATTCGCATTTATTTACATTCAGACTTTTGGAATTTTTAAATATAATATACCTAAGGACATTATTTGTAAATACTTAGAATTTTTTTTTTCTTTTGAGCTTATCGACATTAGAAATAATTATATAGTTCTTAATGGCTTAATAATGCTTTTAAATAAAAAATAAAACAGTTGAAACATTAATTCTAATATTCATTAAACTTAGACATACGAGTATTATGTTACCAACTTGAAAATATTAAAATATCGACGTTTTAAATAATTAGTGTAATTATCAAACCATAATATAATCCAAATCTATAACCATTACAGTTAACAGTTAATACACAAAGTTTATTAACTTGAAAACTCCTCGTTCGAATTTTGTTTTAGATACATCGACATTTAAAAAAATATCGTCAACTAATAAATTTACAATAAAAAGAGCAGCGGTTTTCAGTTGAAAAAAAAGTTTTAATCACCACAAAATAGGTACTCCTTAGCTATTCGGGTACTCAATAGTATGACAAACCGAAGTAATTAAATGTATGGTACTAAAAAATTTCAAAAGTCATAATTTGAATCGAAGGAAAAAATTAAGTGAGCATACTTGATGAATCATCCTGTAGATATATTTATAATAATGGTACATTTAATAATATATATATATATATATATATATTTATAGGTAACCAAACGTCGACAAAAATCGTGTTAACTCGTGTTTAGAAGAAGATTGATTTTATAATATTGTATGTATAAATTATACACGAAATACGTCACAGTTGGTACCTAACGTTTATTTCTACAACATAAAACCTACTATACTATACTTCAACAGTAAGCGCAAACTGGATTCTTTTTTCGAGAGGGCTGCGATAATAATATTATTGCCAAAATTACATACTTCCGATACTATATAGGTATATATTGAGGATTGATGCATTTCCGTTGGAATACATTTTGATGAAGCAAGTTCACAATTCGTGACCCCTTAACTCTTAACTTCCTCCCCCTCCTCTGTGTGTACACTACTACTGTTATGCTAGTCGTGATGTATATATGCGATTAATGCAATAAAATTACACAGCATATTAATATAATGCGCTCGTTATAATCGAATTAACGGTATATATTTTTCATACTTATATAGGTACCCACGCTATACGTCAATTTTTTCGTCGTCCGTCGGTTGTTTCCAAAGAATCAAATGTACATTTAAACCATATAATTTAAACGAATAACGACCATTGTATTATAGTACAGTGTTTCCGAACTGGTGTTCCGCGGAACCCCGAGGTCCCGAGATGCAGGCCCAAGAGTTCCGTGAAGAATTTGAAAAAATATAAATTGGTAAATAACATTTGATAACTATGTGAACGAGAGCTATGCATTTCCTTGTTGTGATAATCTTTGAGATAACGAGAGATGGACATTAATTTCTAATCCCTGATATTATGTATAGGTACATTTTGAATAATATATTTATTTTTTATTGATCATAATTAACATCGACAGCGCAATGGCCATTAGTTACAGTTTCAATTACAATTTGTTACAAATACATAATATTTTCTAAATTTTCTCTATCATAGTGAATTGTATAATTTGGATTTTTTTAAGAATGTCAAAACTTGATTGATGGTGTCTCTACGTTCGGTCCGAGTGCTGTATCTAGGGTGTTGGGAATGTTGAGGTTGCCTAGTGCATCTGTGTACTGGAGACATTCTGTGAGAATGTGGTCGACTGAGAGTTCAGTTCCGCAGGTGGTGCACATTTGTTTCTCTTCTTTTGCCACGAGGTATTCATGCGTTTGTCGAACGTGTCCGATGCTGATAACATATTATAATAGTCGTTAAAGAAATAGAACTTTAAAAACCGTCCTCAGTAAATTTTGATATTGATGACATTCACTTTTTGCGAGTTACTATGAAAATGGGGATCCCGCAAAAAGTTCCCGCAAAGGTTCCGCGAGTAAAAGAGTCGGGAAACACTGTTACAGTGTACACACTATATTATTATAAATATAATAATATGACAATATTTGAGCGACAATTCGGCGTTTTCTACACGTGCGCGTGTCTGCAGCAAGACGTGATAATATGAGCAGCTGCAGTCGACAACAACAATAATTATTAGAGAGAATAACATGATATTTTATCACCAGTAGGGGCGAACAGGTGTAATGGTATGCGTCTTGTTTTTGAACTCGCAGCGGTCGACCGTCGTCACCACCGCCGCGGACCGCTACACATCCGATCGATAACATACGCTCGTCGGCGCCGAATATTCCACGACCGATTATCATAATATTATATATTATATATTATTCGGCCTATAAACGGAAAATCGTTCGGTCCACGGACTCGCGTCGTCGTCATTATTATAATATATTATTATTATTATTGTACGGCGGCGGGACCGTTAATGTTATGCCGGAATTTTTATGGCTGCGAAAAGCCTCGAGGGTTTTCGGGCGTTCCAAGCGGCGGTGGATTTCACTTTTCTTTCTCTGGCCGCCGCCGTGCACATCGTATGAGTCAGAGAGCGTCGAAAAAGCGAATCGTTTCTAAACAATATCAGATACGCGCCTACCTACCTGGCTGTAAGCGCGCGCGACCGATGCCGCGATAGACGCTGCGACGGAGCGGCTTCGGAGCCGTTTCCGCCGGTACCGCCCCGGGTGGAGTCGCAGACCATTTTTTTTTTTTTTTATTATTATTATTATTTCCCTCCGTTTCGCCCGCCGATAGCAGTCACCTCACGTCGAAGTGTGTCAGTGGGTCGGAATGCGATACGACGTGTCCACACACGCGCGCGCGAACCGAAGATGTATCTGAAACGCGCGTGTGCGTACAAAAAATAACTGGTTTCGGATTTCGATTTTCTATTCTGTTTCGGCACGTGAATGATATATTATCACCGCCGTAATTGTGTTATGAAGAAAGTAATATCCTGCCGTGTAAGCCGCTAAATACACACACACACCACACTGAGTTATAATATGCTGCATATTATAGTTTGCGTTACAGCGTGTAGTTTACGATACGATTGACGACGATATAATGATGGCTGTCTCGTCGGCGGCGCTGCCGCGCGTGGGGCGAAATACGATCGGACGTCGTCAAAGCGGTCCAAAAGAAAAACGGTAAAACATTGGTCTCGAGGTATGCTGCACAGGCGCGACTCGCCTAAAAATCGCACGCGCGAACGGTAGATCGTCGTCGTCGGAGCTGGCGTCATACCGCGGGATATGAATACACGGTATTCGGAAAAAAATGCCCGGAAAAGAGCCCGCGAATAAAAATACGCAAAAGCCCCGGAAAAAAATCACCTTGAATCAATATATTTAAGTGTGGTTTTTTTTTTTTCAGTTATTTGTGAGTCAATTCTAATTGAATGGCCTGAGTTTCAAATTCTTTGATTGTAACATAAATAGTTCTTTATCATATTTTATCTAAGTAGATGTAATATTTGTATTACAATTAATTATTAAAATACCTAAATAAAATAAGTAGTATAACAAATTAGGTGCAGTTATAGAAAAAGGCTATACGCCTATTACAGTGACGTGGTGAACATTATTTTAAACCATGATGCACAGTATATATTTCAGTATCTATCCACTCTTTATCACCTTATTAAAATATATAATTATTATGCGACTGTAAATATTATAATTTTTGTTCTATGATATTGGTCACCATAATGTATCCAACCACTCCACCCCCAAAAAAAATTTCCGCTATGACACCTAGGCATCATAAAATCCCGTTCATCAAACCACCGTGCCTATAAAGTTACACGATTTTTAACATAGGTAGTATTAAGTACTATATTTTTAATATAATATAATATTCTATTTTATATATTTATTTCTATTTCATATGGTTTTCCAAGGTTAGTCAAATGTAATATTATATACAATTGTATAAATATATTTTATGATTAATGATAAACAATGTTTAGTGTACTTACCTATTGTGATTAAATAATAAAATATAAAAGTACAATAATTGTGTTGAACTTATTCAAAACACGAAAATACAATATTATGTTATAGTGTTACTTGTCTTAATTATTGATTAATAAATAATAATACAATCAATAAATCTGATAGTTCATAGAACAGTTGAAAATATGGAATATTAATTAAAACATAACTCATCGTTGAATGTTAATTGTTTGTTGACAAGAGGCTTTTTTCTCGGGCTTTTTTTTCCCTAGATTTAAATAATTGACTGATGCGATTATAAAATGTCGATTTAAAAGAATTAATATAAAATAAGAGTGGAGGGAGGTATCAGATATTATTATAATAGTCGTAAGACGTGTGTTGGACGAAAAATTAAATGTTTGAAAAAAAAAACAATATTAGCCAACCACATACGTATAGGTAACACGAGAGTGTTTATAAGTACCAGCTACTTACTGCAGTAAATTACCGTAAAATATCGTAATACAATATAAAATATGTGCGCCAGCGATTAGTGTAACGCGATCACGGGAAATAACAAACAAATTTTTACGTCGGTCGACTAAAAATCAATTATTACCTACTTCCGTTGAACGGTCGTTATTTGCATGCTTCGTACATACCAACACGTAATTGATCTCTGGCGCACTAATACCTGTCACGCTATTAGTGGATTTCACAAATTTAAATGTGTTTATAATGGTTTTTGAAAAATGATTTGTTTACGTTTTCATGCATTATTATTGTAATATAATATGCTCGTGTAAATACGTATATGTCAGCCGTCAGGTGGTGAAGAATAGCAGATACCTAGTACCTACCTAATCGCGAGTTCATTTGCGGCGATCATTCGGGTTTTCACAAAATATAATATCGTGAAAACGTCATTCCTCAAATTTTGCGGTTCTTTGAAATGTTTCTCAATCACGATGTAAAAAATTATTTACTTAAAAACGTAATCGAAATCGAATTATACATCGATAAACCAAAGAGTTATATATATATATATATAATATTGACTTTTCACATTTTATATACATACCTATATAATATATATATATATACCTATATATGTATCTAGGTATAATAAATATTCTTGCTTGAAAATCAATAAATATGAATTCAATATATGTCGGCTACCATGCTGAAAAGTATTAAGCAAGTACCTCAAAAAATGTCTCTGACAAAAAAAAAGTAAACTGTTGGTATAATAATTTTAAATATTTCAAATATGTTTTTTTGAACATTTAATTTTCAAAAAGTCGGTAGAGTAATAATTATTCAGAATAAAAAATAATCAGAATGCGTGTACAGTTTGACTATTAAAAATTAATTTAATGGTTATAAATTACATATAGGTAATAAATAATAATAATAAAACAATAAAAGACAACATATTTTTCTTTTCTTCGGTTTCTAATAGTAATACAATAGTGATTGTACAAATTAATTAGGGTTTTCTTTGGATGAATATTTATCGAGGAATTAAATTATTTCAAAATATTTTAATTTTATAGTAGCACTTGGTAAAGTATATAGCATAATAATTTACATTTGCCCTTAAGAAAACTTTTTAAAAGCTTAAACAAAAAGTGAAAGACGTAATACTTTCACATCAAGTCTAGGCTATTAAAATTACAGAGAATAAGTTATGTTAAAAACCTTAATACTCATAATATAGTTTATAGTGCTTTAAAATTATTGTTAAAACTGTAATATGATGGAAATTAATTTTAATTAAATTTTATGAAGATATCCTAACCACAAATGTGTCGTCATAAGTTTAATAATTGACCAATCATTTTAAAAACAATTCAGACTATTTGTAAACGCAATTAAAACATAATTTGACCAAGCAAAAATGAAACAATAGGAATTCCTAAATAGTATAAGGAATTTATTTATAAAATATTTTTATTATTTATGAAACGGTAATCGTTTTGAAAATTTTATACTTTTAATGTATTTCTTCATTGTCATGGAAATTGTTTTAAGTACATCTACGTTTGTTTTTCAAGTCAAGATGACATTTTCTTTTTCTTTAGGTACTGCAAATTTATTCTAAACCTCGAAAATGAAAACGAATTTTAAATGTTTACATTATACAAATTAAATTTAAAAAATATACTTTTTTTACGCGTAGCTAACCAGTGCTAAACCAGTGCATTATATTTGGAAGAACTGTGACGATTCTGTTTACAACAATCTAATTTTAATCTAACCCGACCGAACGTTTATATAAAAAAAAATATAAAGACCAGGGAAGGCCACTATAGCCAAACTGTATTAGGCATAATTAAGATAAATAATTTTAGGGGACTTAAGTATTCTATATATATTTAAAAATACATAAATGTAAGTGTTTGAAAAACAACTTTTGATAAGACTTAAAAGTATTTTGAATTTCGCAGAAAGTCGATCGCGGTTGACTTGTATATATTTTATCCTAAAAAGTGTATAATATGGATATGCATTTCCATATACAAATATATAATATAATACTGAGTGATCCACTTAACGTATAACACTCATTATTTCATAAGGTATAACTAATTTTGAAAAAATGTTTTGTTACATAGTCTCAAGTCTTTACAAAATAAAATTTTTTAATATTTATTTTTATTCTTATATTTTTTTAATGAAAAAATACAGTTTAAATTTTATGTTCCAAAGCAGAATATTTTACATAAAAATCGAATTTTGAACAAATAATGTATTAGTTATAAGTATGTATTTACAGTTTAGATGAACAGAGTAGTAACCGACATTTTGTGGAGTACCACTCATCCACTCTTCTAAACCTTTTAATACTTATTACTCATAAACTACTTGTTCAAAATTCTATTTTTATATATCAAAATACTCAAAAAATGCTCTTATTTGAAATATTAAGACTGTGTGTTGTTATTCAAAAAAAGTAAAAATTTAAAAACATTTAAGATAAAAAACATTAAAAGAATAATGTTTTGTAACGACATGAAACCATATTTAAAACATTTCAAAAACGTCAATACCTTTTTGAAATTATGCGTGTCTTGTGTTAAATGGATTACCTAGTATATTATAGAGATTGCGTTATTGACATGCCATATTATCACTTTTTATAGGCAGCTAATCATTTTTACAATTCAACCGACATTCGGCATATTTTTTGGATATTTTAAAGCCAATCTTATAAGAAAAAAATATTGTTGATCGATCTCCACGAAAAAGTTGTCTGCGAACAGTTGAACTGCTTTAAAGCTATATTTTACAACATTTATGAATAAAACGACCAATTCCACGTATAGCTTAAAAGTTAAAACTATAACAATATACAGTGCCAACAGTATCTCAACTACAGAACAATGACTGATATTTGTATACAAAAAGTTTCAAACTTCGCGATTTGCGGCCATTGATTACCTATTCAAAGAAGACTTCGGAGTTTCTAAATTGTTGTAAAAACAATCATAAACGACTTCCGAGTCTAAGATTAATTTCGATTGACAAAGAAAAACTTAACAAATCAAATTTACAAGTACTTACGAGTACTATAAAGTTAAAAACACTGGGACAATCAGTCTCTAGTTTGGTACCTAATTAAATTGAATGTATTACATTTAAACGTATCACAATTCAGATATATTTTAAGGTTTCCTCGTGCGTGTCGTCAAGTTTATGATTTGTAAAAAGTTTTGCCACATAATAGAATTATTGTTTACTATGAACGTTTGAACGTGTCATCCAAAATTAAATGTTGTTTTAGTCTTATCTAACGCCTAAAACGGGCGAAAAAAACTGTCAATTTTTTAACAAAAATATGTATCTAATTACAACAATAAGTTTATAGACAACGTAAATCAATAAAATAAACTTTATTAGACACACTGCAAATATTTTTATATTATATTATAAATGTCAGAACGTTTTGACAGTTCTTTTATAATTTGTTGCACTTTTTTAAGTACTTAATAAAATAACGATAATAAATATTATACACGATTTGAAATAGGTGACATTTGTTTTACTCCCGTGAAATTATGAAATTAATATTATTTTAAAATGTGGGTAGGTATTAGATATAATATACTTAGGAAAGTTTTTAATTTTTATGTTAAAAATACTGTGCGTGGTCGTACTCTTTATGTACACATAATATTATGCTTTCTTTTTTAAATATTCAAATATTTTAAACTCAACGCGAAATCAAGATCACTTAGTTTATCAATTACATGTTTTTACTCTCTCGAGTCTCAACAATTCTTCACATTACTCCTACTACTGAATTTATTTTTAATTATCAAAAACTATACGGCAGCGGCGTCAATGTACAATAATAATTATCGATATAATATCACGTAAATACATATTGTAGTAATATATATGTATAGTATTTAAATATGTTTTTACATTTTTTAAATATTTTCCAAAAATAGTGAAAACAATTCAACGTATACATTGAATTTTTTGGTTTGCTGCAATTGACGTCAAAGAGATATTACATCACACATAGACATACTAAATATAGTTTAAGTAAATATGGTTTGTGGTTTATTGATTTCGCTGAAAAAAAATTGAATGAATTACAAAGATAATAATGGATTTGAAGTTTTTGCAACTTCTAAAATACAATTAATTTACTATACCTTATAATCTATAGTTTAGGCAATAAAATATATTCTAATTTATAAGAAACATTACTGATAGGTATTCCCTGAGCTGATTATTATTATTGTTTTTACCGATTAACAATCAGCGATTTCAAACATTAAAATTTTTTGAAACTGTAACTTATTTAAGAAAATTATATCTTAGATTTCATTGATCGAACACTGATCTAATTCGACGCGTTTATTATTTGAAATAAATAATTAAATATTATTCCAATAATTTTGGTATTCTAATTGTTTAGTCCTTATTGTATTCTCGGGATTTTTTATATGATAATTTATCAACCTTTTTATTAATGGTAACAGGTTTAGTTTTAAAACACTCTAAGCTTCTTTAGTTCACTGATGATGCTAAAATTATATTTTAAAATAAAAAAAAAAGATGTTAAATCGCTTTATGCCGGCAGCATTTAACTACAAGATGATATATTAATCTCTTTGCTGCCTGTTGTAGAGACAATGGCATGCCCTTTAGTTTTAACATAAACAAATATAAACGTGTCACATTTGCTTCGCGAGTCATAAATTATATTTAAAAATTGTGAATTTTAATTATTCAATTTCAATTTAAACGAAGCTATGAAATACGTGTTTTATTAATGATTTAGATCTAAGACATAAAGAGTTTGATCCTAAACCGATAAAACCTATTTTTGAAATCATGACGTACAATAGTTTAAACCAACTATAGCATATATAGACAACTTATTTCTGCCTTGTTTAAATAATAATTTAGTGTAATGTAAAATTTTAGAAATTTCTAAAATGTATGTAATATAAAAATTAAATATTTTTTTTTTTTAATACAACTTAAATTTATTTATTGGTATTGGTCATTGTCCAATGGACATTGCCACAATGGTATAGCACAAATTAAAAATTATTTTTTAATAGCTTGACTCAGTTCATTTATATATTCTTTATTTTTATTATGAACATTTTTCAGGAAATTTTCCATCTACATCACTATGACATACATATTATTTAGGCATTTAAACATTAAACTCATATTAACTGAAATAATATGTTATCTATAACTATAGCTATAATAGCTATAGAATTTATTTTCAACAATCGAAATCGAATCGATTTTTGTGTTTTCAGTGCCCTAGAACCACTATATATATATATATATATAATTCTTTTGTTTGATTTGTACTTGATTACGGTTATTTGAATTAACTTATTTGGACAGCAGCCAGCTCACAGGCAGTTACAAACATTGGATTCCTTAGTCGTTAAACTTACAAATTTAAACAAAGTTTTTTATTTAAGCTACTAAATAATTTTGTCGATTGTCCAGAATTGTTTGAAAATATAAATGTTAAATATCTTTAGAATGAGAGTAAAACATGCGTGTTGACAAGATATAATATTTTATTATTTTCACCACATATACATATAATAATATTACTTGTTAGTATAATTAAAACTTTTTGAATATCAATATTGATCTTTTTAGTTGTGATACTATAATACTCTTTGAAACAAACTTGAGGATAGATAAAGAAATGTAAATTTACCTATTTATATTGTTTCTCTCTCATATACACATTTATAATAAATAGTAAAAACGTGTTACGAAGTGTTCATATTTTTATGTAAACTTATTTAAATTTAAATCGTTCGTTTTTCTTTTTATTATATACAACATTATTCTTTATGAGAATATTAATTCTATTCGAATACAGGATATCATGATATTATTTTCGTTGTCCGGGTAAATTCTCATTTTGTTTTCAGCTTTTAATTTGTTTAGAAAAAAAATAGCAATACCATAATCCATATTACGACCCATTTTCGGCAGGTATTTTCTTGTAATCACACCAAAAAGTCGATTATTATAATTTACGGATTGCTGCAACAATTTTATAGTACGCCGGTACCTATACTTATGGGATTAATTATTTTTTTATTATTTATTAAATTTACGTTTTACTCAAAGTGTTTGTTAGTGAAACTATAAATGGTTGAGTATAGATATTTGTATTTTTGTCGACAAAACTCGACGAATCGTCGGAGAAATAAAAATTGTATAATCTTACTCGACGATGTAAAGTTTTATTTTTTGAAAATATGTTAAAAAGTTACCTGCGCATACTTGCAGCCTCTCCTTTGTGCTTCCGTCTTAGAACTTCTTCCTGTCAAACACAAGCTTCATGTCTGTCGGCGCTACATCAGTATAGCGTTTTACATAAATTATATACATTTATTATATACAGAGCGATTCACTAAGCATGCTCATCCCCATTTTCGATTTTTTGAATTTTTAAATATACTCAAAGCCCATTTTTTTAAATTCTGGAATTTTTTTGAAAATGTTGATGTACTTGATAATTCAAAATTTGAACAAGTATTTTCTATTAGTTATTAAAATGTTCATACTAAGGACAATAGTCCCTAAAAATGATTTTACAAAAATATAAAATAGATAACGTTATATCGGATCTAGTATTTATTATACTTGAATCATTTTTAAAAATGATTAATGATGATGGATAATATTGATTACTAAAATTTTCCAAATCACTCTAGCCCCATAATCTTCCAAACCAATTATCGTGGACTTATCATCATTAATACTCAGAGTTCATTAACTTAAAAACTACTCTAATTTTGAATCGGGTACCTCAAAACGTTCAGAAGAATTATTCGCTATACAATTTACAGTAGCCAAAGGGGGTGGGAGGGTTGTCTGCACATTTGAAAAGCAGAAGTTTTTATCTCCGCGAGACATTCCTCAAATAGATAGTACAAAAAGTCTGAAGAATTTGAAAATATAGTCTTTAAGTATATTTAAAAATTCTAAAAACCAGATTTTAAATAAATGCATTATTAAATGAAAAATAGTGAAGGAGAGGGGTGAGCAGCGTGCTTGGCGAATCACTCTGTATATTTGTGTGTGCGTTTCTTATGCATATATAACACTGACATGGCACGAACTTGAGGGTGGCCGGGAGGCACGCATTTTCAAAACGAAGAACGCGTAATCGAAATAAGTATTTCGATAGAAAATGCTGTGCGACCGCCGCCGCGTTGCGTCGAGATAGTATTTTCCAGTCACTGCACGCGCGGCACGGAAAAACTCATTAAAATTTCAAAAACAAACACTCGAAAATCTGATAACAATAATAATAGTAATAATAGTAATTATTAATAAAAAGGCGTATGACAAACCTAATATTATTTTAATAATATACAAGTATACGTATATATTATATTAATTCATTGGTTGTTAATGGTTAAGTAGATATGGGGACTTAGATGGTTTGATGGAAAATTGTAATTCCTATATTGATCTATCAATGTATAAAAAATGTGTAAAAATGGTCCAAGTATAAAATAAATACTACATCTAATAATATTTCTCATTTAAAAAATAGAAGTTTGTATGGCCATAAGTAGTACACCTTAAGTAGTACACAAACATCAAGAATTGGCAAATAATATGGTTCGTGGGTATATATTTAAACATCCTAAAAATCAAAATCAGAATTTGAATAAATGTTCTATCAAAAGAAAAATGGAAGTGAACATGCTTAAAAAATCACCTTGTGTAATATATATATAATAATTTTTCTGCCGTTTCAAATGTTTATGATTACGATCGTCTACAGATGAACACGTTTGTCGTAAAAATATATAATTTCACTCTCTAAAAAAATATCGTATTTAAGCTATAATATGGTATAAATACCTAACTAATGCATAAATAGTATATAATGTTTTATACTACAAATTATATAATGTGCACATGGTCGTATTAAAATTATTACTAATCTGTCGATCGAGTTTTAATTTCAAAGTCGAAATAAATCAAAGTCGATAAAATACTCGTGTACGATTTAAAACTTTACAATAGATATGATACAATGCGGCCATTATGTATTTAATTTTCTAAGTTTTTGAAAGGCTTTCCCGTGATTAGTTCACCGCCGGGCTTTCGCTTTTCACTTAATCGGATTATTACTTTGTTGAGTACACATATACAGTCGTCATAAATACGATAACCTTTACAGAGAACACACATCACAATAATAATAATATAATAACTGTAATAAGTAATAACTATTATTATAAATTGCCATCCGTATAATAATGTGGCGTATAAAATGGTACTCGGCAATTTCGACGATTTTTCTATACTACCTACCTGAAATATATTCTAAATCAATCGCGCCAGGAATATAATATTATGTTATAGCGAAAACATTCACTATAATATTTTTAGATATTTTATTTTGATGAAATATACGAAATGTGTTAATTTTATGAGTTGGTCCAACTATAATGTAAAAAAAATATATAATTTATTAATACATTTTGAAATTTGTTCAATAAGATGTCATGTTCAAGTGAAAAAGTTCTTAGTCATAATAAATGGTTGAGAAATGAATGTTGAAAAAAATTAATCCAAAATCTAAAATCTAAAGTTACTTAGCAAAAGTATAATAAGCACAAACGATGTATTTCCCGACTTTTACACATACCTAGTCAAATTGTAAATTTATTGGTACTTCAATATTGTCCGGCGCAAAAATTGATGTTCAGCCTTTTGAAACCAATAATTTTATTTTTTACTTGTGATTTCTGGTGCAATTGACGTGTACTCCATCGTATAAAAATGCTCGTCGGAGGAATCATAATTAATATAATCGTTTTAAAAAGCATATACGACTTTATAATAGTTTTCAATTTTTACTTTAAAACCGATACGATTTTCCCGGCAACGGAACCCATAACCCGCGATGAAACGCAGGACAAAGTGTGACTCATAATGTATTTTACAGGCGTACTTATACGAATAAACACGTCAAACATAATTATTATAATAGCTACGTATGATAAATGTGTATTCGTACAGGTAATATTATACCTGCAGTATACTATGGGTATGAGCACACGTCGCAATAATAATTATGGTTCTAATATCCGATTAAAATATATGCTTGTTTGTTTTTCGATGCGAAAAATAGCCGTTCTATATTATGATATACGCGCGTCATACGGCCGGATAAATATTATATTATTAATCACGCGTAAAAATATAGACTCATTGAAACAATATAATAATTACGTAAAACTCGTACTATTTGTGTTTTTTTTTTTTTTATTTATTTCGCTTATTCGTCGAGACGTCACTAAAATTTAAATTACCCACAACTGGTTTTTCGCACATCTACCTATGTACGATTTAAAAAATGTATAATACGACGATAGGTGTGGGTATATCTTCTCAATAAGAATACACGTGCGGAGGTACGACTTGTACGTTGGTCTTACACGACGCACATGTATATGATATAGTCATGTAGATCTATGACCCGATGGTAACGGTAGATCGTTTTTATTCATTCTCTTGTGCTCGGTCGTATACCTATCTATTTATAGGTGTATTATATTATTATGTTTATATTGTACTCTATACAGGGCGATTCGCCGAGCATGCTGCTCGCCCAAATGTATTTTATTCCTTTGACAACAATATTTTTATGAAAATTTTGCTTTTCTAGAATTTTCAAACACACTTATACCTACATTGTAGACCGCGCATTTAAATCCATGAGATTTTCTGTACACTAGCTAGGTACCATTAAGGAGTGTCCAGCTGTGGCGATACAAACTACTGTTTATCAAATCACAGCTCATCTATTTTTACACTGTAAATTGTTTAGTGCGGGGGTGTCCAACCCGCGGCCCGCGATAAGTTTTGATGTGGTCCTTTCGTAAAAAAATCAAATTGTTTACGAGTAGCTCATGAGTTATATGATATATTTTAAAGTTTTGATGGGCAGAGTAATGGACCAACATTTTGTGACGTAACAGCGTACCACTCCACAGCAGCGCTCATTTATACTTTAAATACTTACAACTCATAGACTACTCGTCCGAAATTAGATTTTTATGTATCAAAATAAGCGAAAAAAATTCTGCCAATAAGAATATGAAATTAAAACTGTATGTCATCGTTCAAAATAAGGACAAAAAAGTTATTTCTTTTTAAAAAAAAAAATGTTGTTTTTTGAAGATTTGAAACAGTTGAAATCGTGTAAGAAAAAAAAATGTTTGAAAAAAGTCAATACTCTTCGATGCGATGAATGTTTTACGTTAAATGAACCACCCTATATATATAAACGTCTAAACGTCATGTTATCATGTATTATATATTATGATTTGTTACACTCTATATCGTCATTTTATATATTTTATTATTATATTCCGATTTGCACAGATAAAGGTACCTGCTGCCGCGTGTACAGTATATAAGTAATTTGCAATATTTACATTTGCTCGCAGTAAAGGCAAATTACTTATTTGTGCGTGCACATCGCGGGACGACATTTACGTACTTATTTTTGCGTATGACACTCGGCATGAAATATTATTTAAATTTAAATTTAACAGCGTTAATAGGTAAGTATATGTATAGAATATAAGATAAAATAAAACAGAATAAAAACAAAACAAACTAAAATATTAATAGGATATGTTCTTTAAACATAATTGTTAGAGTCAAATATCGAGTTCCTCTAGCCATTTGATCGCCGTTGGTCCACAATCGTGCGGTATTGCTACACCTCCTTCAAATCTTGTTCTTTGGCATTCCTCAATGACATGGTTTGTATAGTCTGTATTAAACCACACTCGCGCAACGGGGAATCGGCCATACCCCATTTGTATAATTACACAAATTTACGTACTTTAATAGCACCTTTAATGTGACAAGATATATCCACACGTGAAAATCCGCTATGTATATTTTACGATAGGTCTGCTATATTATATTATTATATTGTTATAATATGTGCTCGTCGTACGCGTATCGGCAAGAAGTGTAATAATAGTAATAGTATAAAATAAAATTAAATTAAATATGACGTATGATAACCACATTCAGTCGCGTGCGCTATATACCTATTTATATTGTGGCCTCGAGAAAAGCCTGCTAGATAAAAGGAAAAATTCCGGAGGTCAACATTTCTCTGCCGCCGCAAGTTTTACAATAATTTAGTCACTGTACACAACAATACTACCGCAGAATATAAAAATATAAAAATATTGTTTATTTTATAGGTATTTTAAGTGGTATGCTGTTCGAGTGTGTGTGCAATCCAAAGGACATGACGTATAAATATTCCACATCGATATAGAACCGCAATTACAAGTGATGTCATTAAATCGTTATTATTCGCTTTGACCGTTACACAATAATAATATGGTTTACCGTATTATTATTTAATAACGACGATATACATCCCGAGATAACGGGGAATCCTGATTTGCTGCAGCCGTATGGTACACAGCATCAACTAAAACCTAACTCGACGGTATTATATTATATATATATATATATATAGGTACTACGTATTAATGATTAAAGGTTAACAATTATTATTATTATTATTACTTAGATCGCCGCGCGAATCTCGTGATTACTTAATTATTATGCCGTGCTCGTAACTATATTGTTGCCATTATTATTATTGTATCTGTTGTACTACAGAACAGGTGGGTTGTCATATTGATAATATAATTAATCGCATCAGTCTTATGCCCAGGTACAAGTCAATTGTCGCCGAGCGATCGATTATCCGTTGCGATCGTATCCAGCCAGATATGATAATATAAGCCAGAACTAGACAAAAGAATATCGTTTTCGTTTTACACCGTACCTATTATAGTAATAATCGTTAATGTATTCAAAATTATTCTAAATAGTTGTTAACATTTTTGCTAATTTAAAAATGCGGTTTAAAAACTACTTGAAATATTCAAAAAATAGAATTCACACTAACTATATACAAATAGTGATATGTATAGGTACCTTCGTGATTGTGCTGCAGCTGTCCGCCATTATGGTCGACCATCATTCATACTCGTTGCGTATAACATTATTTACCCGTTCGATTACCTAAATAGAATATTATTAATGACGTTTTCACGATGAAAAAATTGTATGAAACGTAGTCTGATTTAAATCGTGTGTATGTGTGTGTGTCTATGCTCAACGGCGTGTGCATCATGTTAAAGGCTATATTTAAATACCCGTGTGCGTGAATATCTATATATAGGTGTCTAAAATTAATAAAATATAATTTTCAAAAAAAAAAAATGTAAACATATTGTCATTTGTAAAATTTAATTAATAGTCCAAGTCCGCCGAATCAAAATCTCCGTAGTAATTATTTATACTTCTTTTTGGAAAAATTCGTTATGCATGCTAGGTGTATACACACAGAATACACACACACACACACATATATATATATATATAATAAACACATATACAGAGTGATTCACAAAGTCATAGTTCACCCCATTTTTAGCTTTAATAATACATTTATATGAATTCTAATTCATGGAATTTTTAAACTACTCAAAGCTAATTTTTTCAAATTCGTGGATTTTTTTGAACTACTTAAGGAATGTTTTATAGTAATACAAACTTTTGTTTTCTAGATGAAAACTCTTCTTTTTTATTTTAAATTTTTCTAGTGGATAATTTTTTTTAAAAATGTTGATGTACTTAATTCTAAATTTGAACGAGTATAGTTTCTTAGTTATTAAAATGTTTTTATTAAAGATAATAGATCTTAAAAATTGTTTTACAATAATAAAAAATATATGTTGTATCAAATCTAGTATTTACTACACTTGGACCAGTTTTGAAAATTATGAATCTTGATAGATAAAATTAGTTAATAAAATTGTCCAAATCGCTATAGCCCTCCCCCCAATCTCCCAAATCAATTATCGTGGATCTTATATTTTTTTAAATATTCAAAGTTAAATAACACTAAAACTATTCGTTCAAATTTTGAATTAGGTACATCAAAATGTTCAGAAAAATTATTTGCTAAACAATTAACAGTGTAGAAAAAGGGGGGTTCTCACATTTTAAAAACAGAAGTATGATTTGTAGTAAAAAAAGGAGTAGAGGAGTCACGTGACACTCCTCAAGTAGGTAGTACAAAAAATCACAGGAATCTAAACACGTAATATAGTCTTAAAGCATATTTATTTAAAAGCCCCGAAAATCAGAATTCGAAAAAACTCGTTGTTAAATGGAAAAAAAATATGGGGTTGAGCGTGCCCGATGAATCGCCCCGTATATATGTTTAATACGTATACCGTACACACACACACACACACATATATATATATTATAATAATATACTACATTCGTTTTAGTCATGTCTCGTTCTATTTGAATTATAGTCATATAGTCGACCGGCACAAAAAGTTGATGTATATACGCGTTGCGCGTATATTGCGTTTGATGAATGTTGTGCGTTTCTGGGACTTTGGGATAGATCTACTCAATCACATGTATACGTGAACGTGGTTTGCTGAAACCCGAACGGAATATTTTATGCGTAAACAGAACAGTGCGTACAGTTTTCCTCGGGTATTTATACAATATTACAATATTATAATATACGACGAATATAATGCTCGTGTATACCTATACTGCGCGTGCGGGATGTACCGACTACATCGAACCACGCAATATTTTAGTTATAACAAACTGTTATCATGTCGTACGGCCCGACTTATATGGCACAGTTTAATTTATAGACCGTTTTATATTGAAATAATATCCCAATTGTATTTTTATATATATATATATATAATAGTAGCAAAATGTACCTAAATATTAATTCGTACCCACCGATATGATATATGTCAATCTGAAAGCACAAAAAAAAAATACATGATATATTGATATTTTAATGTACATATACACTGCGGCGAGAGAGATATGTCGTAGATAAATAGGTTGTATTAAATAATAATAATGTAGATTGTAGGTACGTCATTATAATAATACATACTTCGGTAGCTGCGGTATGTAAAACATTAATACCGCGACCGAGTTATATGTATAATATAATATCGAAACACGCTTATTCGACACAGAATACTATAATATAAAGTATTCTGTGTCAAATGTACGTTTTTTTTCATTTTTTTTTTTTTTTTTTTTGTATGTGTCATTGTCGAAAAAAAATCGATAATCGCCGTGGTATTTGTATAATATATTATTATACACATTTTATACTTAATCCGCCATTGACAATATTATACCATACACGACCGTAAACGACGTTAAAATTGTAGTACGCATTACACATATATTATATTATTGTATACACATCCACATTATAATGTGTGTGTATATATATGAACATTTTCTCGTAACAACATAACATTGTTATAAGTTATAATCATTAATATACAAACCGTTATATAGAACGTCACATTGCATATATACAGAGTGATCCATAAAAAAGTTCGGCAAATGAATACCGCTCTGCTACACAGTGTGTATCGAGTCGATCACTTTCATGGACGTGTAAATTTGAATTCAATGATATAAATCATTGTATACGAAAAACGATTCTGAGCGAAGACGGTGTGTCAGTCTACATAACTATGTGTATATTTTTGCAATTAAAGACATTAATTTTACTATTAATAATACAGTAGGTTAAACTAATTTTTAGAGAAAACATTGCGTATAAAAAAAAGTAATTGAGTGTATAAAATATAATAATATACTTTAAAAGTTTTAAGTACCCACAAAAAATAACTAATATCCTTATCCTTCATTTAAACATCTAATTACATCCAAATTTGAACTTAAAATATATATAAAAAATAATTTTTTTAACATATTTTTTTGATTTTTTAGTTACACTATTAAATACATTCGAAAAACCATGTTTTAAATTTTCAATATTTAGTTACAAAAACTGATAATTTTATATATTTTTAACTATTAAATAATTTGCAAACATTCAAGATTTTGATGAATTTGGTCAAAATTCGAACTTTAAATGCTTATAAAAAAAAAATGTGCCTTTATATCTTAAATATTTTTAAAACTACCATTAGAACAATTTATGAAAAATTTTGTTTTAAATTTTCAATTATTAGTTATAAAAATTGAACATTTTATAAATATTTAACTACAAAATAATTTGCAAATTTTCGATATTTTGATATTAAAATTTTAACTTAAAATGTCTAAAAAAATTATTTTTTTAATATGTTTTTTTGATTTTTTGATTACACTATAAACCACTTACGAAAAACTTTGTTTTAAATTTTTAATCCTTAGCTATAAAAAATGAGCATTTTATAAATTTTTAACTACAAAACAATTTGCAAATGTTCGATGATGAATTACGGTCAAAATTTAAAGTTTAAATGCTTATAAAAAAAACTTGTGACTAAATATTTTTATTATTTTGATCTGCTGTTTTAACAACTTATGAGGAATCTTGTAATTTTCAAAAACTTTGACCCAACAAAATTTTTTTATCGATATTTAAAGAAAAACACTTTGAAAAAATCAAATATTTTTGAGACTTACAAACAGTTTAAAAATTGTTAAAATATTTTAAAATTTTTTTGGTGTGTACAAAATAGTAACCTAAACATTTGGTGGAATTTTCAAATGACTATGGTCATTTGTTTTTAAATTACATCAAAATAAGTATTTCGTTCCCGGAGTAAACGGGTGAATATTCAATGTCTAATTTCAAACGCTCATAAAAAATTACATTGACTATCTGGTAAATTTTATTTTTTAAAAACGTATGAAAACTTATGGAGATCCTTGTGTTGAATTTTTAAATCTTAGATTTGAATAGAAATTTTTTTATGAATTTCGTAATTAAAAAAAATTGCAAAATTTCGTGATTTTTACATATTTTCTCAAAATCTCAACTTTAGATGTTCATAAAAAATTATTAGAGACTTATACTCAACTTTATTTTTAATTTTCACTTACAACAAGTTATGAAGGTATTTTCAAATTTTATGACCAACTGAACACATTTTTATCGGCAATTATAAAAAAAAAATAAAAAACCTGAAAATTTATTATTTTTATAAATAGCTCAAAAAATTTCAAAATATTTTGAAAATTTTATGGTATTTAGAAAGTGCTTATATAAATATTCGGTGAAAATTTCATATATCTACTGTAATTACTTTTAGTGTTACACCAAAAAACAAAATCAATTTTTCAAAAATTTGCTTTACGAAAAAATTCACATTTATCCTTAATTTTTATTTTTGTTTTTCTTGGTGTGTTTAAAAACTATTGGAAATTTTGTACTTTTGACACCCCCTCCTCCCCCCCCCAAAAAAAAATATATATCAACTAGATTTACTTTCCTATAAGAAAAAATGCCAATGAAGAAAATCTAAGCACTTTTACTGCATTAAAACGTGATGACACAAAAAAAAATACACATCATTGTAAAATCAATACATTCATAGCTCTGCTTAGAATCTAAAAAGTATTCTTCGTGTCTCTACACCGACGATTATTGTCTTATTGAAGTGGATGCCTCATATTATTTTCTTTGTTCACTCACAAATAAATAATATATACCCATTAAGCTTTTCGAACCTGCACACCGAGTTAATTTATATCTTGATCTTGAACCCCGAGATGCTAAGTAAAACTATATAGGATTTTGAATTAAAATGAATATCAAAAAAGCATACGACTGTTTGAATAAAGTAAAAAAAGCGCATTTGGGTATACGAAAAGCATGAAGAGCATTTTAAAAAAATGTGATTTTATTAATTGTGATTTGTGGATGCTATGCAAGTCGAGTGGGTCACTGTAATCGGTATGCTAAATCTAAATTCAACGCTATGTCATCGTATATGAAAACGATTCTGTGCGAGAACGATCTGTTAGCTGATATCAAGACGTATATTGCATGATGTGTTTTAGACTCTAAGCGGAGAGATGAATGTATTGATTTTACAATGATGTGTGTTTTTTTTTTGTGTCTGTTATCACGTTTTAGTGCATTAAAAATGTTTCAGCATCTTTTTTTGGTAGGGAGTAAGAATCTATTTGGAACTTTGGAGGGGTCAAAGGTAAAACGTTGCCAGTAGTTTTTAAAAGCATGGGGAAAAACAAAAAAAAAAATAAAGCAAAAACGATTATGCGACCATTTTTCATATAAAATTTATTTTACAAAATATTTTGACTCTTTTTGAGCTATTTATAGGCATGAGATATTTTGGATTTTTTTCCAATTATTGTTGATATTTGCTATAATTTAACATTTGGTGAAAATATCAAGTACCCACCGTTGTTCATTTTTGACTTGCACCAAAAAAACAAGATCAATTTTGTCAAAAACTTGGTTTGCGTAAAAAATTTAGTCTTTCCTTAAATTTTTCTCTTGATTTCTTTTTGATAAATACTTACAACTTTTTACTTTTGACCCCTCTATGTTCAATTTTGATCATTTAAAAATATCAATTAAATTTAATTTGCTAAAATGTAAAAAATTCAGTTTTTACCCCTATGCTTTTGAGAATTCTGGGGATTTTTTACTTTTAACCCCTTAAAATATTAACTAGATTTACTAACTAAATTTTTACTGCACCAAAACAATTTTTAAAAAAAACTACACAAACATGTTTATAAAATCAATATATTCATCGCTTTGCTCAGGATTTTAAAATGTAATGTACTTATAAGTAACTTACTAATTTGGAATAATTTTGATGAATGGAATAATTTACAAAAAACTATTAATTTAGATTAAAAAAAGAATCAATAATTAGACCCAATAGTAAAAAATCATAAGATTACATAACGGTCCTTAGGTATAATTAAAAGCCATAAATGTTAAAACCTAATAAAACTTAAAAATGGAGTAAGCATACTTAGGAAATCACTCTGTACATATTCCAGTGATTGTGAGGCAATCAGTAAAATGGTTTTTTTTTTATTTATAAAATTAAAGTGAAATAGAATAATGAAATGGTACTACAATGATTTTCATCTTTTTTCTGTATCATTATTATAGGTACATATATGATCTTCACCCCTTCTAAAACAATATTAGTCCTCGATGTTAATATGTATCTCAGATTCACAGTAAAATAAAAAACCGTTAAACCATTTTGTTCCTTGATGTATCTAACATCATTAGATATAAGTCATACAATAATAATACCTAATTTAAATAATATATATTTTTTTAAATGTTTTAATATAGTACACTATATTTTAATATAATCCGAACGTTCCATTAATAAAATTATAATCAGTGTATCCGATGCATTATGAATTATTATGATTTATTATGAATAATATTTAACATCCATGCTATTTTTAAAAGTAATGTTTTAGAAAAATAATATCAATATACATATTTTATATTAATATTTAATATACTATAACGTCATCATACTCGATTTGAATGATAAATAATAATTTAGCAAAAAATAAAAAATATTTAAAATAAACAAATTTAGTATAAGTCGTTAAATATAAATACAATTTATAATTTGTATTAACTAGGTGTATAATATGATAATATTATTAAATATCCATATAGGTATTAGCCGTATGGGAATAATTAATTATATTTTATATAAATGATAACTATGTACAACAAATTTCTAACCAAAAAAATAAACCAGAACTAATCTTTTTCAATGACACAAATGAAAAAAAAAATTAAATAAGATTAGGCATAAAAAGAAAAATATTATTGTATAGAAAAAGCATAATATTATAATACTACATACCTAATTAGTTCAATATTATACCTGGGTCTCAGATTTCACCGTTTTTTTATTGCACTTTTAAGACTAGATACTGCGGGGAAAATTGTAAATTTTCCCAATCTAATATACAGTTTGTATTTGAACTTTAATTTAATCATTCCATATAATATGCATATTATATTATATTATATTCACGCGAAACTTGTTTATGGATTACATTATTTATTATCTGAAAAGTGTTTACCGGGAAAAAGTACATACTATCAGTAGGTAAGTATAGTAAACAACGGTGCAGTTCCTTCACTCCGCTCAAAGTCTAAAAATGTGTTGTACTTTTAACAGAAGTTTCTACCATGTTAATATATTATGTTATATTATATTAATTAAATCAATTAAACGAATAAACAATCGATTATAATTAATATAATTCATACAACAACATAATATATTAAATAAAATATATTGACCTACAATCTCATATTATATTCTAATATTTCCCCCTTAACAAAATATCGAATGCTACCAGCTACTTACAGTACGAGGCCCGTTCAAAAAGTACCGGAATTTTGTTTTTAGTAAATACCTATAAAAATTAATCATATCATCTCCTTCGAAATATACTCTCCTCCGGATAACGTATTGCAGTGGCCACAGCGATCTTATCGTTTTTCGAATGTCCTTTTGAACTATTCCAAAGTTAAGGCTTCAAGTTTTGTTAAACCGTATTTGCTTTGATTTCCTCTATGCGTCTTGAAAACGTTCTTTTGAGCGCAAATTTTAAAATCTCGGGAAAAGCAGGAAAAACCATGCGAGGACACATCAGGACGGTGTGGAGAATATTAAAAACCACGGGCATTTTTTATTCGGCCAAAATTTCACCGACCGACAACACCTGGAATTGCAATAATCGAGGAACAAACTCGCAGAGAGCAATACGCTTCCCGCATTACACTATCTTCTGTAATTCTGCGATGGTAGTTTGTAGGTACTTGCGTATATAATATGCATTTAAAACATTTCCGAATGCCCTGTGATGCTGTGCTGACACGCACAAGGTGATTACAAATTATAACCATGGTTACACAGCAGATCCTCCTTGTGGTCGTCAGTTTAAAACGGTAAATTTAAAAAAGGTGATTGCAAATTGCAATGCGACACTGGAGCTCAGAATGTCGGATATAATAATATATACTCACAAATGCGGTGTAACGTATCAAGGAACGTCTGGTGTTAGAGTGGTAAAATACAGACTATAGCCGCGAGTAGAATTTTTTACCGTGTTGCAATTAAATTTTTTAAAACAAACATTGCGTGCTTACGGGAAAAAAATTCCTAACGGAAATATTATATCGAGGCAGTAATAAATTAACAATTCGTTGAAATAAACCGTTCCGTGTTTTTTTTTTTTTTTTTTTGATATAGTGATGGTTATAATATTCAAAAAATGTGTAAATACCTTTATTTTGGAATAAAAAAAAATTGGTTAAAAAGTTTGACGTTTAGTCATTACCGTAATCATTAGAGGTAGGAACGCGTTTTACACAAATATTTGTACATATCATAAATAATAATAATATATTCTACCTCATTTGAATAATATATATGGTCAGAATTTTTAATGTTTTTATTTGAGCTGTAAATTTTAATTTCTATAATATCTAATACTGGGTGAAATTATTATTCTGGAAAAATTTAATGAACACACTTTTTACTATATTATCTTAAATAATTGCATACAAAATAATTAATATTTAATCAATACACAATTAACCAAACATCAAATGACATTGTCACTAATCTTTGATATTTGCGATTAGTCTCGACGGGAACTATCCATTCCCAATAATAAGTAAGTATTTGAAGGAATTCGTGTCAAATACCATTAATTTTAAATTAAGAATTTAAAATATTTAAGTTAATCATTTTACTATAATAACGATAGCTATAAATCCAAGTATTAATTTACATATTTTATATAAAAACAAGACGTATATAATATGTGCATTTAAAAACTATGCTATAGCAGGTAGGTACATCGAAAGGAATGTTTATGAAAGCTTTATTTAGTGCATCTCTTAAACATTTCAAAATGTGGCTTCAAAGAAATACCAAAAAATAATTTTAACTAATTTTAATTATGCAACAACGCTAATATAGTATGTCTTATTTATTTTTTTTTATATTAATTTTAAAGCTAAAAGAACAGTGATTATTGACTTTTTACAATTAAAAGGTATTTACACGGTGATGGTAATTAATATTACGTTTTACAATATGTACAGAGTGAAAAAAAACGAAGCAAGAGAGGGCATTACGTTACGTCTTATTATACATAACGTAACTTACATGCTCAGAGCACACCTCTCTATTTCTTCTTCAAAAATGTAGTTACTCAAAATCTGATTTTTGAAATTTTTAAATATACCTTAATACCATATTTTAAAATTCTTGAGATTTTTTGTACTATTTAGGAAGTATCCTGGTCGTAGATACAAACTCCTATTTTTAAGATGAGAACAACCCTCCCCCCCTCTTTCAACTATAAATTACGAAGCAGGTAGTTTTTCTGAAAAATTTGACGTATCAAAATCAAAATTCGAACCAATAACTTACGAGTTGGTTAACTTTGTGCATTAAGGATAATAGCTCCATGTTAATTGGTTTACAATATATTGAATCTATGGCGAGTTAAAAATTGTTGTACCTAAATAATAAATTAATATATAAAAATGTATGATATTAAGAAAAATACAAAATTCGAGAATAATAAAATATATACTATATGAAATATTACATCTATTATATATTTTTGTAAAATCTTTTTAAAGACTATATTATAATCAAAACGTTCAAACAATCATCCGCTAAACAAATAAAAAGAGAGGTTCTCATTTGAAAAAGAGAAGTCTGTATCGCCTCCCACGTCCTAAAGCAGTTAAGTACATCAAAATTCAAGAATTTGAAAATGTGGTCTTTGAATAGATTTAAAAATTCCGAAAATCAGAATTTGAACTAATTCAATTTTCTTAGAGGAAAAAAAATAGGGGTTAGCGTGCATTGTATATGAATCACCCTGTACAATATATTATGATATAATTTATGTTCAATAAGAACAACTGCACTGCCCATAATTTTTACATAATAATATCGTATAATTATGTAAACCGTGTAGTACGTGTACAATTTTTTTTTATTACGCTGAAACACCAGTTATAACAATTGAAATGTTTTCCAAATACATTTATATTATATAATCTTTTGCGGATAGGGGAGTGTGTGCTGCCCGGTTCGCGAAACACAATTTGTATTTATGGCCGCAATGTGGCTGCTCCATAATAATAATATATCCTCATATTATATGCTATTATATATATATATATATATATATAATGACGACACTCGTACGTCTTATGTGTATAGGTGCATTTGGAGTTATAGGTTTTTATTATAAAATGTTACGTGTTTCGGCTATACTAGTATATGCTATATATATATATATACAAAGCATAGCCTATTTTTCTATATATAATATATTATAGCACCTATACCGCTTAAAACAAATAAATCATAAGCCAATAAATTGCGTCCGCAGCCGCGTGTTCATAAATTTAACAGTCTTATAAACAAACATCAAAATGGCATATTGCAAGCCGACCGGGGACAAGTCGACCGTAAACATGTTACATATTATAACCTATAAGCTTCAAGAATTGTTCGTCTGTGTGCGAAAACGTCCGGTAAAAAGAAGCCAACGATTTATTCGCGTGTGCCGGGGTTAAGTCCATAGTACCGTGTCCTAAGCCGCAGGACTCTGTGCGGAAACAATATAATATATAAAATCCTCCACAGAGCTTGTAATCAATTATATCATGTCCATGTACGACGGACATTTCGTTCGACGAGCAAAGAAATAAATTCTCCGGGCACGCGTACACACATATACCTGCTGCACCTATCCGCGGTGACCCGTAGTGCCTACGCGCCGAAAATAACGGCGACTGATGACGAATGACGAGATCTCACGTAGGTACGCGTCGGGACGACAGGGTGAATTTTTAAGCATGCTCACGCCTATTTTTCTCTTCAATAGTACATTTATTCAAGTCTTGATTTTTAGCATTTTTAGTGCACCTAGAGGCTATATTTTCAAATTCCTGATTTGTTTTTGTACAGTCGAACTTGGTTAACTCGAAGTTGAAAGGACCGGAGTAAAAGTTCGAGTTATCTAAAAAAAAATTTTAAAACAGTACTGTATATTAATTCCTGTGTTTATTATAAATAAAATATGTAATGTGCAATAAAAATTAGTTACTATGTATTTATATGTATGTATGCATGTATATGTAATTTTAAAAAGGTAGATAATGTATGTACATATAAACAAAAATGAGGTTAAAAAATTATTTAAAAAAAGTATTTATTTTTGTTTGAGTTTTGCTGTTGATTGCAGCGTTTTGCAGTGAATCGTTCTATTTTATTCAAAGCTTCGAAAAGTTCATCACTGACCTCTCCTTTGTTTTCGATAAATCGCCTTAATTCATTAATATGCATCCGTGCTTGTATACTCGTGGGAATGGGGGGTTCGATACATTCTTGTTCCTCTTCTTCATCCGATGATTGAGTACATCTTACAGTTAATTGTATAATGTCTGAATCTGATAAATGTCCGCATACTTCCAAGTCATTATCCATGTTGATGTAGTCATCAAAATTAATATTGTATTAATAAAACTCAAAACTTCGAGTTATCCACGAAAATATTCGAGTTAAACAAGATTTTTTTACATTGTTTAAATCGCAGCAAACGAATTGCGTCCCAAGATCCCTTTTTCGTACGAAATTGCGTCCCGATAATATTTAACAACTACACTAATTGCGTCCGATGTAAATACATTATTTTCCTTCCCATTTAGTACACTCTTAGGACTGTCAATAGCAACATTAAATATTATATTGCTAAAGGTAGGTTAAAAATATTGTTTTTTATCGTTTCGTAATTATATACATCAAAAATATTGTTTTCGTAGTTAAATATATGTTATATAGTTATATGTAGGTATGTAAATGTAAGTTATATGTTATTCGGTAAAAATTTGAACGATACAGTCTTAACATAATCAAAACGTGTTATTTCGTTCACGTCGTATTTAATCATTTGTTTTCTTAAAAATTCTCGT
>JACXSJ010001460.1:0-39053 GCA_014851325.1 Pentalonia nigronervosa
TTTTTTTTTTTTATGAAAATACGATTTGAGTAAATTATGAACAAATAATAATTTATTACCAATCATCTCGGCAGTTTAAAATTACATTTTTTTTTTGTAATTTTAAATGTAATAATATATTTTGGAAAAGTAACTGTCGCTTACAATTCTTTCTTTACACTTTAAATAACGAGAACTTTATAACTTTGGTTCATTTTAAGAATATTAACGACACTTTTTAAAGCATTTCAGAATATTTAAAAAAATGAATTTACTTTAAAAGACTTGTTTTCAAAAGTTTTTCTAACGTTTATACAAAAGTTTATTCACAGATTTTTAATAATGTGATGGTATATTTTTATAAAACAAAAAGCTGTTTTAATTAATTTTTAATTTAGATTGAATACTTGTAAATATGTTAAATTATATTTGAATAAAACCAAAAAAAAATTACAAAAACTTATTTTGATTTTAGCAGACACTCATTTCTATAACCATTTTATTATCATCAATTCCAAGTACAAACTGTAATCACGCATAAATTCATCTCTTATATCACACAAATTTTGAATAACACCATTATTTAATGAGGTTATGTTGCATAAGTCCTAAACTCTGAACATTATTCGTTTAGTATTGCTTTAAAACGTTAAGACAACTGGGAAAGTGGTCGATCAAACTTCTATTCATATACATTTATACCTTCTATAATTGTTTTAAGTAAATTATTATTTTTAAATGAATTTATTAAAAAATTTTATGCCAAATTAATATTTCTGATTTATATATTACTCTTGTAGTAATTAGAGGATTTATAGAATAAAGTAGTTTTTGTAAAGTATGTTATCACTTTTTGCATAGTGGCTATAAAAGTTCACATGACCTAATCAATAAATTTAAAATTGAACTTAGATACTACTTTAGTCGTTTGAAAGGTAATTTTTCAGTAATTTTTCAGCGCAAATATACTAAATAAACCGAGGTCAAATACTTATTGAAACTATACACTATATAGGAATTCACAAAAAAGTAACGTTTACGATACATTCTTTTTCTCTCATAATAAAACCAATTTAGTTTATTATTCCTGCAATTTAGAAGATAATAATCCAAAAAGTTAAAATGTTCACAAACAATTAACAACATAGAAATAAAAAAGTGATAAAATTTTATAAATTTGTTTTTTCTTCAACTTAATGATATTGTAACTTTTATATACAAAACATTTTTTCAATAAATTTATAATTTATTTCGTTACATTTTATGACTAGCCTTACTTTTAGTATGAGCTAATTTAATACTGGTGTGTGTATGGTTATGTTTTTTCTGACGAAATGTTCATAATTATTATTGCATGCATGTTATGAAAAACTCGCAAAATAATTACACATCCTACAGATAACCGGTAAAATGTGTGTGGGATAAATGACGATAATTATTACTCGACCTCATATTATATAATATTGTTATGATTAAATATTATATGGTGCACTGACACGAGTATCACATTGCAGTACATGTGCGTATGAACAGTATTACACGATGAAATTTGCATAATGTGTACCATAAACTATAAATTGATTAAATGCGTGTATTAAACGTAATGCGTTTTTGAGTACAAACCAAGAGCTGCAGAATCAATCATCGATATCATCAGTTGCGCACAAATGAAATACATCACGACGCCAGCGTGATGAAATGATTGCTGGCGAATACGTGTCTGCATTGAGCATTTTGTCCCATTCATTTTTTAAATTATTATTTTGTTTTGTTTTTTATTATATTACTTCTTTGTTCCGTGTTTTCGTGTTTCGTTCTCGTTCACGTTACATCTGAAACAAAACATTATACATGATATAATCGTTAAATATTGCATACGCTCTCTAAAAGAAAATACTATTAGAATGTGCAATACAATATATTTTGTACCTATTTAAAATTAGGTACTTATTAATTTTACCAATAATGGAAAATAATTACTGTAATTTCCGACGGTTTTCGAATGATTTGGTCGTTGTATAGTCTTAAGATATGTAAGTTTTAAGAATGACAATTATTAATAATTTAACATTTTTATACCGTTTATATAGGTAATATGTTAATATGACTAATAATATTATTTTTATTTGTATTATATTTTTAAAAATATAACATACGTTAATTATAATTTTCAATCAACATTAGGGCTTATTATTTAAAATGATTCAATACCTACTAAACTCGTAGCATGTAATCATTATCTTATACAGGCCCGTATTTAAAAATATACAGTCTAGAGGCCACAGAAATAACCACTCAATTAAACAAAAAAAAAAATATTATAGTTTCAAAAAAAATGTTTTATAAAATGAACTTAAATGTTTTAAAAAAAATTAATTGTCTTCCTGGGTAGTGACTTAGAGATATCATCAGATTACAATATCATTATTCATGGTGGAGGTGAGGTTAGGTTAGGTTAGATCACTTTCAATGTCTAATATAGCTAACGCCATAATTCTTGCTAATGATAATGATAATATTATAAAATAGGATAGCAAGTTTCGAGATATATAAATATAATATTAATTGTAGGAAAATGGTAAATGGAGTAAGGAGAGGATTAAAACAATAATAATTAAAAAAAAATAAAAAATAGACATTAAGGAAAACAGCCCCCTGTATGCCCTATAAATACGGACTTGATCATATACCTATTCAAATTTGCAGACAATTATTTTCTATGAAATTCTATACAAATAAAATACATTGCTCTGGTGGAAATTTCCAATCACATAATATTTAGTTTTAAATCTCGTAACCAGTATAATATTATATATGGCATCTCATAGCGCACAGTTACTTCTTATTATTAATGAATTAATTATTAAGATTATACACATATAAAAAAAAAAAAAAATGTTACTAATCACATCCGATACACCGTTTTTCTATTAGGTCATCCCTCTTCAAAACGGTTTTTTTTACTGATAGCTAGTTAATAACGTTGACCTAAATAAAGATCCAATAACTTATAACTCAACCTTCTCAATTTTAGATGGCGTAAGTATTTTTTTTTCTACGATGGTAATAGTACGGGTCTAAGCTTAGATATTTTAAAAAAGACATTATTTTTGACAAGAAGTGGTCTTCGAATAAATGGTTATGTTTGACGTCATTATATGTATGGTATAATAATATCCTTGCCGTCCATAAGTTTGTGGATTTAAGCTACACATTTACGTGTTTTCTAAGATACGATATTATTTGCTCAATATATTCAATATTATTTCTGGTGAGAATACGTTTACAATAATAAATCACTATTTCTTGTTTATGGCTATAAATGGACATACGGATACGGTTTCTGTGTACATAATATATTTATATATATAGTCGGTCTTTTGTTATATTTCCAAAGCACACACACCCGTATACGATAAAAGAGAAATAGTCATCTCTTTTATTTCCTGTACGCGAACGCGTATCCATTATCACATAAAATGCTTTTACTTTCGATCTTGGAGGCATACAAAGAAATATAATTCATTTTCGTATTCTGGACAAAGAGTGATACATCACATGAATACATCTTAGTGGAAAGCTGTTCAATATAAAAGTTGAATACTGTTGGTTAAATTTATTCAATTATGCGTGAGTTTTAAAGTAAAAGTTTTAACATTTTGTTCACGTTTTTTTTAAAAATTAAAGGCTTGATTATTTTAAAGAGTCAATATTATTTTAATTTTTATATATTATTCTTTTATATTTTTGGATATTACAAAACATATTCAAAATATTAAAATAACTAAATATTTTATTTGGGAATATTTAAGCATTTATTTAGGCATTTCAGATTCTAGTTATGTGACAAGACATTTTAGGTTTAACTTTGTAATTATATTAATGATAATAAATAATTGATTTTTAGCAAATTATACTTCATGTATAACATAATTTGACATTCCTTATAGTTATTGCAGGATATCAATATACAGTTAATTTATAATTACTTAAAAATAAATTCAAATATACATTTAAAATATTAAATAATCGTAAATATGCTTTAACAAAAAGTTTCATCGAGTAACCATTATGTTCACGGTACAGGCATATACGTTTCTTGACTCTTTTCGTAAATTGTAAATGCTACATGTAAAACTTAAAGTTTTACTCATTAATCCTATAATTCTATTATACTTTTAATAAATTATTATTTAAAACTAGAATTAAAATACAAATTTATTTAGATTTTTATTTTATAATTTCTTTATGTTAAAATTAATTTAATAAATTTCATCAAATAAAAAAATGTTAAAATAAAATATGTTTGAAGCTGTTTCCTATACTTTCTTAACTCATTTAGTACCGATATTAAATGTAGACTCTATTCGTAATATTGTTGATGCCTTATTACATAATTTATATGAAATTTGATTTTAGACTATAGTTATTGCTTGAATAGCAACTCGTTTTATTACTTATTAATTTTGATAAGCGAAAAGGGATGAAAATTTAATGTAATTAGTGACAGTTTTATAGTATGAATTGGATTTGAAAATATGAAAATTACTATCTTAATTATCTACCGATGTAATAAAAATGCATTAAATATTACATTAAAAATAGATTATTAAATATATATTGGTGATGTCATTACACTAATTTAGTAAATATCAAAATCACATTATGGCTATTAAAAAATATTTTTTTTTAATTTCTTTGTAGTTTTATATATTATATAATATGTACAGATATTAAAATGTTGGTATTAGTGATGTAAATTAGTATAAAATACACAATATATACAATTTTTAAAATATTTTATCTCTTTTTAGCTATTTTCAACAAAAGAAATTTTCGATTTTTTTAGTTTTTTTTCTATAAATATCGATTAAGACATTTTCGTTGGGTCAAAAAGCTTGGAAATTTAATATAAGGAGTTCGTTATACGTTTTAATAATAGCAGTTCAAAATATTAAAAACACATCGGCATACAATTTTTTATAAACTTTTAAAATACAAAATTCATCAAAATATCGAAAATTTGCAAATTATTTTGTAATTAAAAATGTATAACATTTTCAAAATGTATAGTTAAAGATTGAAAATTTGAAATAAGTTTTCTCGTAAGTAATTAATAATATAACCAAACAATTTATTAACATGGTTTCTTTTTATAGACATTTTAAGTTCAAATTGAGACAAAATTAGACATTTAAACAAAGAATAACGACGTTAGTTATTTCGTTGCAATTTAAAAATATTATTCGTGTGTACTTTAAACTTTAAAAGTATATTAATATATTTTATACACACAATGACATTTTGAATTACAGTATTTTCTGAAAAAAATAATTTATTAATTCAACCTATTGACTGTAATACTAATAGTAAAATAAATTACTTTAATAGTAATAATATCATAAAATGTACTTAGTATTGACGGCTGACAAACCGTCTTTGTTTAAAATCGTTTTTCGAATACAATGTTTTTATATCATTGAATTCAGATTTAATACACCCATTACAGTGTGACCTACTCAAAACCCACTGTACAGCAGTGCTATACCCACTCAACGACCTTTTTCTTTATATGTTGATGCGTTTGTATTTGAATGAGCAATGTTAATGTAATTTGTGTAATTTTTAAAATAAATGCATTTTGAACAGTATTATAATCTACTGCAAAAATTGTGTGTATAATACTACGCATTAATACAAATATTAATTATGCTTTAGTTTAATACATACGGTAATACACTATTATACAAGGTTTATTTTACGTATCATATATAAAATATTATTTTTTTTTGCATTACTATAGTTGGTCTTATATATAAATAAATTCGTTTATAAAATATGTACAATCAATATTCCAGCATTCAGTGCTCAGCCATGCGCATACCTGCATTGAGATGTGGTTAATATTATGATTTATAATGATGTACCTACAACGCACAACCTGCTCACAATAACACATGGCAGAATTGACGTGCCTTTAAGGAATGTGACTTACTTGTAACGCCGTTCCGTGATAATATATTACCACAAATTTTATGTTTTTGAATTGCTTTTTATCCATCCAATATATTATTATATCAATATTTAAAGCTAATGAATATTATTTATTTTTAACGGTTGTATATATATACACACATAAGGTAGGTACGTATAGTTTCATAATACTTTTATTAGTAATACATTGCGTATAATAATAATATAATCATTTTTATTATATATTTTGTGGAAGAGTAACTATATACTCTGTCATCATAATTTTATTATTCCGACAGAGAATATAATATTGTGATATTGTTATAGTTAGCGTTATGAGTTAGTTAATGACCAAACGTGTTAAGATATTTTCAAATTTTGTAATATTATATAATATATTATATTATATTGTGTACTCAAATGTGTAACGAGCTTATTTGTGATGATTTCATTTTTGCATAATTTATTTTATCTCTTAACTATGTTTTTTCGCCATTATTGTTTTTATTTATTTGTTTATTATTATTATTTTTTGTTTAAGTGTCGTCATTCTAAAACGTGCGTAGACATAATAATAAATAACAACATAACCGAAGAAAGCAAACATTGTGTTTAAAATATCAACGAGAACATGCATGACATTTTTAAGCATACATTTGGGTTATAAACTAACACAGTAACACTTATTTCAAAAGCACACATTTTGTACAATGCCTATGCTGTTAAAATATGGTCTGTAATCTTTATGAGTAGGTATATTATGAAATTAAAAATAACGATTGCACTCGAGACGAAAACGTGTTGAATCTCTCGTGTTTTCATCTCGTTTCAGACCTTTTAAATACCCAATAATTTGTCTGACTTTCATAGAAGAGGAATTTCTTATGACCGATACAGTAAATAATTTTTATAGTTGAATCTATTTTATGATAGCACGTTTTTGTATATGATTAAATTAATAAATTATTATGTGACATATGTACAAACTTTGTTCTATGAGTAAGTTATAAAACGAAATAGGAAAATGTATTAAGTTTTAATCATTTGAATTTGACTTGTTGAAGAAACAAAAGAAACAGCGTGAGTAGGCACACTATGCCCCAAGTCAATAAATATATGTTAAATTGTTGACTTAATTAACACATTTACATAATAATATAACTGTTAATAATTACTTGATATCTAAAAATAATATTAATTTGCCATGATCTAGCTTAATCTCCGGAGCTTTAAATGCTAATTATTATGAATTTTTAGAGCTCATACACAGTTAACAAGCACATACTATGGTAGTTAGTTTCGTGCCAATTCATTCAAGGTGATTAAAAAAAATGAACACGAAGTCATGAACATTTTAATAACTTATTATTTAACATTTTTATTGTACTAGAATGTAATGCATGTTTATATGTCTGTTGCAGTGTATACGGTATACAAGTACGCGTATAATTTATACTCAAGTAATTGAAACAGTCCAAGTGTAATAATTACAAATAACTGCTATAATATGTGCGTGACATTAGCTGAATGTTTTCAAACACTAAAATATGAGATAATATAGTATATAATAAACAAGGTGATTTTTAAGTGTGCTCACACTATTTTTATAAAATGGAGAAAAGTGGGATTTTGTCAATTATAGACGGAGGAGGAAATCTACTCGTGAACGTGGCAACTTACAAAGTCTCAGTCATAATCATAATTTTAGTGATATACTTAACTAACAAAATATATGAATAGATATACCATCTTAATGTTTTTTCGGTGTACATCAAATACAATAAGACAACGTGTATGTCCGTCACGCCGTATATAGTATTTAGTTAAATGTATTTTACATTAGTACAAAGGCTGTAGTAGCGTATGCATGCGTACATAGTTGGGCACGCGCAGCTCATAATAACATATTAGTATATAATGTTATCACGTAGTTACACAATGCTCGTTGTCGGTGAGTCACTTTATAGTTTATACCATATATTATATAATGTACATTATACGTTATACTCAAGATCTATTATACGCATATTACATGTATTTAATACCGTAACTAGTACACTGTATAATATATATTATGTAGGCATACTGCTGCCATTGTTTTAAATTAATTTGTTGAACTTTATTATATATTATAATGTGAGTGTCAATGACGGCAGTGTGTGTGTGTGTGTGTGTGTACATGCGTACGTGCATGCGTGAGTGCGTGCACAGGTATAGGTCGATTAAAACCCACACGGTCGGTTGGACTCGAGTGCGTACTGCATGGAGAGCGACATAGGGGTACACCTAAAAATAATAATAATATATAATATTGTGCATGGTGGTGGTGCTGCTGCCACCGCCGCCGTGGGCACCAGATAATAATCCCAGCGAAAATGCGAATTACTTCGTTACTATGGGGACCGTCAAAATCGATAGGAACATGTTTTACGGCACGTTGAGTCCGTAAATCATTAATAATTATATACATAATGTTATATATTTTTTTTTTTTATTAGAAATCAGAAAATGTAATCGTAAATCATATAATCCGGCACGACCGACTAGTGTGAGATATAATTATATTTAAAACATTGGCAACAGTATAACGACGACGGACGATCGCGACGACATGCAGGTGACGCGAAGCTGAGACGCGTCATGTAGCTGCAGGAGGCATACGTTGCACATGCAGTTTTCGCTTTATTTGGAAACGGGTAGGGGAAGTTTAGTTTTTTTTAAATTACCAACCCATATTGTTTTTAATTTCATACTCCGAAGTAGAACATTTTTTTGAAAATTTCAATTATCAAACAATATTTATTGAATTCATTTTATTTATTTAGATATAAAGTTTTTAAGTTTATATAAATGGATTACAAAAGGTATATTATAGTGCACCACATCTCTACATATCCATTATCAAAATAAATTGTTTTCGCTACTATAACAAAAATTAAACGCTACTATAACATTTTTTTTTTCTAAAAACAAAAACTAACTGAGATGAGGATAGTGGTTTACGATTGAAGGATCACTCTGTATGTATCATACACGTGTCTTTCGAAACAAATGCTACTGAACCTATGAATATTATATATATATATACAACTTCATGTCACCACTGGGTGATTTCGTTTATAAAAGTCTGCCGTTGGTCTGTAATCTCGGATACATTGAGAGTTTTTTTTTCAATAATATAACAATAATAAATAAAAACATGATTACAGCTAGTATCAAACTACCAACTTTCGACGATCGGTATTCGTCTGGCGTATCGCGCGTTCAAAAATATTATTACACTTGCGCTAACACGCCCGTCGCGTGCATAGACAACTACCGTCATCCGTTGAATAACAATCGAGTTGGTTGAAACTTCGCAGCGCCGGGTTTCTGTAATATTTGTTATTATTATTATTATTATTATGTGACGTGTAACTAGTCGTCGATCCGTTTGATTACCGGCGATGATGTCGGGGCCTAACAACGTGTATAAATATAAACATAGTGTGAGTGATACTAATTTGATTAGAACATAAGATTCAAAGAAAAGAGTCAGAGTAATTTTACTTTAACAATGTGTACCATGAATAAATTAAAATCTAAGTTCTATTATTTTAATTATGAAAGTTCATATTATAGACATTTTGGGCGTTAGACTACACTGAAATTTTATCTTGACCTTATCATCGCGTACAAGTCGATGCACCGTATATCCGTATGAAATTTTGAGTATACACCGAATAATAATTAAATATGTTGTCTAGATTATGTCCAAACACCTATGTTAACTTATGAATATTATTGCAGTCATTTTATGGTCGGTTGTCTTCTATACCATATAAAACGTGTAAATAATAATAATAATAATATCAGAAAACGAATAGTATAGTATTTCATAATTAACCGCTTTCCGTTTTAATTTCTAAACGAAATGTAACATGTAGAAATTGGTCCCCCGCGATTTGTTTATCATTCATCAACACTTTGATTTTTAATTAACTTTATTGAAAAGAAAAAATATATATAGCCGCTACAAAAAACATCAAAAGCTATATTTTTTTTATGATCGTATTTTTAAAACTGTCAATTACATTTTAAATTAGGAAAAAAACTTAAACACGAAATATAATTAATATGTTTTTAGCGTGTAACAGAAAATCCATAAATTTATCAACTTTATGTATAAATATAATAAAATTAAGGGCATATTCTCTTCAAAATGTCTAAAAAATTTTTAATTTTGACTATTTTGAGCGCAATCAAAGTTCATTCAGCTTACATAATACCTAAGACTTAAGAAAAATAATATAACACCTAAATTATTATATTATGGATATATATTATACATAGTATTATATAGGTAGTTTATTATTTATACGATCATTCAGTCAGTAAAATATTATTTTAAGCTAAATTTATACGGACATAAATTTTATGAGTTATTTCAGAATAGATTTTTTAACAGTTGAAATAGAACGATATGAAACTAACGAATCATGTAAATATGTATTCAGCATTTTTTAACACGGCGATATGTATAGGCAATTCAGGTACATCTGAAAGTGTCTAAATTATTAAAAATATATTACATAATAATATTCAATTATATTTGATTTTTTTCTCTAATATTTCATACTCATATCTATTTTTATATATTTTTTAAATACTGCGAGCCCAATAACAATAGAGATGATTTAAAAATTATTATTAGTATTATAATTTATAATAATATACGAATTGATCAATAACAACCTGGCTGTATTATATAATCTAATAATGACATTATAAGTTTGTGCGATGCAAATAATTAACAACACAGTGAATTTAATTTTTTTTAGAATGTAGTTTCTATATGGTTAAAAAAATACAAATATAAAATAAATCTAATATTCAATTCATTCCAATACTTATGCATGAACTGTTTATAATTTGATCAAAAATTATAAATAATATCTATAAAAAAACTATATATATTTATTTATAAATATAAAAATATGACAGTATAAATTGAGTGTACCCTATCGTATATTTTATTTTATTTTTAGATATTTTTTTATGAATATATGAATTATTGCGTGTATGTATATTTTTTTATACAAACATTAATATTATATAGTATATTGCGTTTCACAAAAGTAATACCAAGATAAATTTGACTACTACCATTTTACTGTCATATTGTGTGTTAAAACTAATCAAACGTAATTATTCGAAAAAAAAATACAAAACAGTTTAAGCACATTTGATACATTATTATTCAAAGCTGTTTTTTTTTTTAATAGGACTATTTGCATAAAAAGCAAACTATTAATCTTTTCCTTTACAAAATATCAATATTTAATTTAATAAAGTAAAATGATGTTGGAATTTAATAGCTAGCAATTACTTTCCTCGTTGAGTAAATGTAATCTAGTAAAGCCTTAGTCGTTATGCAAGCTATCAATAACACATAAAACTGTATTAAAATTATCACCGGCATTCTTTTTAATATATACTATCCTATTATCATGTATACAACGCAATACGCAAAAAATATATAAAAAAGAACTACTCTACAAATTTTAAATCTAATTATCAACACTCCGATTAATTAACTTTTCATTGCATATATAGTTATGTTTACCACGAAACGTAATCGGTGTAAAAACTACTATCATTGATTGATTTATTATTATCTCAACGGTGGCTCGATAAATGTAAGAACGTGTTGAAAGTTTACTCTATATCTGATATTTTAGTTAATAATAAAATCTGATTAGAAAGTTGTGTGTTGGATATTTAATTTTCGGTTTAAAATGAAATTGTTTATTCTTTCTTCTGAAACCGTGCTGACTCCTGAAATTAAGTACCTGGCATTGTTAAAGATTCGACATATTATTACGTAGGACGTATAATTTCTGCGCCATATCTTTCGTTGTCGTCATCTTTGTTGTTGTTGTTATTGCAATTTATTTATTATGCAGATAACAGATGTCGAACAATATGCGCAAATAAAATACTTATGTTCAGTTTGTAGTGATGTTTGTTTTTGTTCGGGTACAAATTTGATTATATATCATGTTGTTTATACAAGGTCGATAAATACAATGCTTCAATTCATTGCATATATTTATTCTATTCTGAAATAATACATTTTATAGTTCATGCCACTTACTGAGAAATTTTATAAATAAAATATAAATGGAGATTCTGTCTATTCTATATAGCTGTTTGTAAAATCAATAAAATAAAAGTAAGTCATTTAAGAGTAAAATAATTTTTTTTTTTTATTGATATTTCTTATGTCTTTTATTTATTTATATTAACTATATTTTATAACTTATTTGTAACCATTTTTTTCTTGCATGAAAATCTTAAGATGGAGTTTTGTTGTTGCTGTTTTTTTATATTGCAATAACATATTATGTTATTTTTACACTTTTAAATTCTTAAATTTTATTAAAATTCGAATTTTGAGACTAATATTTGAATGATAATCATTTTTAACTATACTTGCTTTGTTTTAATCTGTTTGGTAAATATTAAACTATTCATGAGTTATTTTTACGTGCCCTAAATTTTTTTTTGAATGTCACTTTTTGTTCCGACTATATCTTATTATTATAGAATTTTTCACGTTGTATTTAATAAATTAATTTAAATAAGGTATATTTTAATTCAGTGTTAAAATTTGGTCTATGTAGTAAATTGTTATTAGGATATAAGGTAGGTATCTACATCGTATATTTTTTAAAACAGTTGTAAAATGAATATAAAGTATACAATTATTAAAAATTATAATAATAAACGAATAATTCTAATCTATGAATAACATTCACTATTTTAAATTTATAATTAACTCTATATTTGTTGTTTTAGCTAATACTAAAATTAACTAAAGGATACCTATCAGTCTTAAATTAGTATCAAGTATTGTAATTTTAAAAGTATCAACAAGCCTATATTTTTTTAACTGTTAAAATTTAGTTATTCTTTAAATCACATAAAGTTTTATTTTTTCATTATAATAATTTACTATGATATTGAATTTTATATTTTGATTTAATGAACCTAAAGAGTATCGAAATAAGCGAATAATTGGTAAAATGTATAATTGTTTTTATTATGTTTAAAATAATGGTATCAGAGAACTGTAAACTTAATAATGTCTCTAGAGACTGCAGATTGTAGTTTTTTGTCTTTAAATTCAATTGTTACTGTTATTATGTCAAGGGAGGATATTAGTGGTATTTCTTGTCACTGCTAAGACAGGTTGACATATTTCGAAGGGATACTTCCATTTGCGTGGATTTTAGCTTGTGTTCAAGTTTTTTATGTAGTCATTTGGAAAATGAAAATTACATCTTCTTCAAAAATAAAATGTTTTCAGTATATACAGGGCAGAAGCATTTACAAGCATGCTTAACCTATTCTTTTTTTTAATAGTGCAGATATTTAAAATCTGATTTTTGGAACTTTTAAAATAATATACTTAAAATACTATATTTTCAAATACTTAAATTTATTAAGGTTCTTAGAAATACTTAAGATTTTTTTTATATCATTAAAAAAATTATTTGTGGCGGTACGATTTTTCCTTTTTAAATGAGAACCCTTTTTACTTTAAATTATTTAGTAAATAGATGTTTTTTTTTAATTTTGATGAATTTAAATCAAAATGTTAACGAGTTTTTTTATTTATTTATAATTATGTACTAAGAATAATGAATAGCTTATATAAATATAACATAATATATTACTATGTGTATTTGTTTATATTAATGGTAAGTTAGAAAAGAAATTCGATAAAACATGAAGATGAGGAGTATGTATTGTTTGCTTTTTAATTGAGAATTAAGAATTATAGTAGGTAAGATATATTAATATATTAGCGTTATTAAGTTTTTAATAATTATCTAAATAATAAATAATAAGAACATAACTAAACAAATATTAAATTTACATATATAATTATTTTAATTGCATGTACATATTACTTTGGCGGACATTAAAGAATCATTGAATATTATCTTTAGTACATTAAGCTTATTTAGTCGGAAACTATTCATACTCATATTTTTGATTTATATACTTGATGATTTTTAAAAAAATATACCTACTGAATACTTTAAATTAAAAAGAGCGGTTTTCATTTGAAAAACAGAAATTTGTTTCACTACAAAAAATCAAGTAATCAAAAACACGTATGGTCTTTAAATATATTTTAAAATTCGAAAATCAGAATTTGAATAACTGCACAACTTATGAAAAAATGAGATGAGATTTATAGGTGAATCAATCTGTATAAAAATATCCATTAACATGTCTACACTTATTGGTTTTTAATTAAAACTTCTTTGAAAACATTTTCATTACATTATTTGATGTTTCAAAACAACATTTATGAAAGCAAAATTCAAAATTTAAACTCATTACTTATGTGATTTTATTTGTTTTACCACTTTAGAATGACAACATATATTTTTTATTTCATATTCCAAAGCAGAAAATATTTTAAAGTATTTAAGTAAATTTTACTTTTTTGTATTGAAATACTCCCAAATATTTTCTGTTATGAAATGTGTAATTATAAATGCATGTTATCATTAAAAAGTAAAAATCCTTAAAGAATCTTAACGATAAGATTTGTCAAAATATAATTTTTTTTTTAGGTTTTATTTGTAATACCATCTATTATGTAAAAATAAATCTTTTTAAAAAAGTTAACACTTTTTAAAATAATAAGTGTTGACAATGTTCACACACTTAAATAAATCACCTTATAAACACTACAGAAAATCATTTTATTATCTTGGTAATATTTATTTAATTGCAAATAATTGGTTATTATTAAAGACTATAATATTATTAAAATTATAATTTCAAATAATTTGTTTTTTTATTTTAATTATTTACATTAGTCTTATAATTTTTGTCATATAACAATAACAATGTTAAACATGTACATTAAACTCTTCAAACATTTAAAATACAGAATTATAAAATATAAATATGGTAGTTTTATAGTAAAAATATTTTTTATACAAAAAATAAAAATAATAAAATAATTAACAATTAGCACAGATGTAACGTGAGTTTAGTTTGGATTTAAAAAATGGTTTTGTATGAAGCTTAAATTACAAAAAATATACTTAATTGTGTTATAAACTGGTATGTTTTTATACGTAGATATTTTAATAATTTTCAATATTTTTTTTGTTCAAATTTTCAAAAAGTTTTAAAATACCTACAAACTATAAGTATAAGTACAAATTAAACAATTATTTTACAACTTTTTGATAACCATATTATCTAATCTAATACTTGACTATACTGTTATTTTTTAGTTTTTACTTGATCATAAATTTGGAATTTTGATGTTAGATATCAGGAAACAAAATATTAATTATAATAGCATAGTATTATCATATTATCATATAAATCATGTTAATTTTTATGTTACCAAAACCAATAAATTTCAATAATTTTAAACTATTGTATTAAATTAATTTAGCATTTACCAAGCTTTTAAAATATCTTATGAACACGTTCGATTAAAATCTTTTTACGAATGTGACTTTTTATCGCATAGTTAAATTTATAATTATCATTCAAGTAAACATGACATGCACTGGACCTCTCCAAGGCTAACAAAGTGAGATGAACTCAAATATAATTTAATATATATTTAATTTAATATCTATATTATCTACAGACTGAAATTCATCTATTTATTTATTATATTATCTCAATATTTATATTTGCACTTTCTAATTTGCTCGTTAAAATTGATTATTGCTAGTATATTATACTTTTTATATCGTATATAATGTGTAGTGTGTACCTTACATTATCTAAAGATATTAAAATAAGGTGCTCATGATAAGTACGTGATTTTGTTGATGGTACGTAATCACAAAATGAAATTGGTATCTTAACAATATAACGAAAATATGATATATATATATTATATTAAGTAGGTGGAAACTCCCTATTTATAATTTATCAGAATAACCACTGAAACACACCTTTATATAGTTCAAAACTCAAGAACGTGTGAAAATGTTTACTTATATTTTAATAAAAAAAGAAATTCATGAATAATGTATACGATAATACTTGGTTTTAGTTTTAAAGGTTCGTTATAGTTGCCTAAGTAATTGTTAGTTCATAAACATTTATTTTGAGTCTTAATAGTTATATTTTAATACAATAATTTTATTAATTGTGTTCTTATTTCGAACAATATATTTTCACTATATTTAATATAATGTTAATTTTTTAACGTTATATTTTCGAATTAAAATATGCAAAGTTCTTTTGTAGATTTTTTTAAATGCTTCTTTCTATATTTAAATTGTTGTATCTAAATTAGACTTATTAGACTTATTAGAAAATAAGTCACTAATTTTGTTTTTAATACATTTTATTTTTTAATTAATGTTTACAAATAGGTGAAATAAATGTTTCAATGAAGATAAATACTTAAAAAATAACATTTTAAAAGTTTGATGAAATCAAATTTCAAATATTTTTCTATTTGTTTTCAATAACATTAAATAAAACTTATCCTAAATTAATATTTATGACCACATGACATCACACACCCTAAATTCAACAAAGTACCTACTAATTTTATTATTAGATTGTGAATTCATTAGTAGGTATTTATTAAAATAATTTTATTTATTTATTAGAATAATAATAGTGAAATAATCTATACACTTTTCTTTTTTGCTTACGTTTTGTATTTTAACACAATTGTCAATAATATCATAGTCGGTAATTTTGATGAATCATGAATTACAATAATAATAATAATAGTAACAGAATGGCATGATGAAAGAGAATATATATCCATTAGTAAATTCTTTAAAACCAAAAAGGTATGTTATAATTAGTTCAATTACTGGAATAAAAAAACTATATTACAATTTATAAATTTTATCTGAGGTAGGTAATAATATTGGTATTTGTATTGTTCTGTGTGTATACCTATTTGTATAAATAACCTAATTATTTAATTTGGTTTTAAATAGATAGATAGATATTATATAAATAGATATATAATACATTTTTGTTTATAGAATAATTAATAATAATAATAATATTTCTGACATTCGAAGTTTTAAGTGGTCGATACTACGTTGTTTTGGAATCCTATCGGCACAACTAGTGTGTACTTATTGTAAAGGCGTTTTAAATGAACATGGGTCCTACAGCATATCATTGGTATCCATACATGGATATTATATAAATCATATTCGTGTAATGTCTGTTGTGTTTGTCAAAATACAAATAAGAGTATATATATATATATATATATATATATCTATAGAATTTCTACACGAAATATGTTAGCACAAAAGCTCGAGAATATTGAACATGCGGATGGCGTATAAATCCTATAGCCCATTATTATGACATGGTCGTATGATAAAAAGGTTCTGGAGATATTATTTATTCAGAAAATAATTGGTTATATTATAATATAACATGTGTGGTAGTATTCTGCGGACAATACGCATTGTTGGCAAAATCGTTGACTCGGGGTCGTAGAGCCGTTTTAACGCAATGGGCACTATAGGCACACAATACATCCCTTATTCTCTGGGTCCAAATAATTTTGGACTATCTCTCGTTCTTCGTCCGATCTCACGTTCATTTATCACATAGGTAGATAAGCTTCTCTCTTTTATACTCTCTCTTCTTTTTCTTACGTGAATCTATATGAATCCGTGTCATGTATCTTGTGTTAACGTTTCATATTATATTTTTTGTTTATCATCGCTTTTATCTTTTCTATAAAACGATTTGTTATTTTACTACATTATAATAGTAGCCATGAATGCGAATTAATTTTTGTTAATAACTTGTAGGCGGTAAACACTGCTGCTCGTGTCGTATTTTTATTTTACAATCATGAAGTAATTTTTTTTTATTATAGTGTCTATTAATATTGCCCTGATAATATATAAGTATGCCAATCAATAACATTATGATAAATTAATTACAACTAATAATAATAATAATAATAATAATAAGATGTTATTTTATAATAATATTATACATTTTTTGATAATATGTCAATATCACCGAACAATCAATTATAATATACTATTAAACGCCTTGCAATCAAATATTTATGTATAAATTTGAAACATTAGCTTCGTTTTGTGATTAACAATAAACATCTACGTCATATAATAAATAATAATATGATTTATAAACATAAATGATATATCACGTGCGAGTATAAGATTTATCAATAAACAGGTATATTCTAACACGCGGGTTCATTATGATCATTTTTTCTAACGACGACTAATTATACACTGCGTATAATCAATGACTCGATAGTATTATAGTGTTATTATTTTAATATAATTCGAATTAGCTGTCTTTAAACAAAACGCAGTTGTACACGATTAGCGTATACCCTAGATTAAAAACAAATAATAATATTACATCTTTGTCTGGATATATTTAATATAACGGTAGTAGAGATTTTTTTATGGATAAATATGCTTTATAATGTACATACCTATAGTTCGGGGTCGGCTACTTAAGTCACTTTAGACCTATTTCAGAACACTTTATTATATTATATCCTTATATCTGTTTTATGAAAGTTATAACGCAGGTAAGTCACTATGAGCTTTTAGTAATATGTGGCGTTGGGGGATTTACTATACCTTTCCTTTTACAAGCACTGAGCTTAGTAAAGGGATAAAATAAAATACTACATGACTGTGTAGGTATTCGTGAAAAAATATGCATTCGTTTTAATTATTATTTACAGTTTTCATTGTTTCGTAATTTGTTAATTATAAAACGAGTATAATATACGTTAAACATAAAACTTCTCAAATGCATTTATTTAAAATTAATTGCAAAATTTTAGTTAAACAGAACACACATTAACTTAATATAAAGATACGAAATAGTCTCGCGTGTTGTATATTACTTATCTTTCAGTTTAAATATTGTATATTTGCCATTTAACAGAATTCGCCTAACACTGTATTAGATTCTGTATTGTAGTGATTTAATATTTCTTTATACTTTCCCACGATATAACTATTAATTTTTTTTTTTATTTATATAATATCAACTATTAATTTTATATTATGGTGAATTATATCATTTTGTATACTTTAGTGGGTTGTTATCGTCTTTGCAACATTGGAACAGAGCCAAATACATATTATATACCAAGTTGCAGAATCTTGTACTCGTGACAGGTCTGTGTTAGTTTTTACGGTTTCGTTAAAAAATTAGTTGCGATGTCGTTGACATGCAACTAGATGTTGCTCCATAAATTTAAAAATTTTACTGGCTGCAAATCACATCAGGACTGTTATTTATCGTTATACCATCCCCGGAGAATTTTCCAGTGTTGGAATAATTTATGCGGTTCAGTGTAATTTTTCTCCCTCCATTTTAGGAAATGTTACATATTTCATTAAACAGCAGCCGATTCGGAAAAAAAGGTCAGGAAAACCGAACACTTTGAACTTTAACCCTTGTGAAAAATGAGATCCGGTTAAATGGATTTAGTGTACATTTGTAAAAATATTAAACATGTATTTTTTTTTTTAATTTACATTTCATGTACAACGTCAAATAAAACTAATAAATAATGGTTCACATGGAAAAGAGTAATGCATTAGTTTTATAAAAATGATGTTATTTGTCAAAGAGAAATATTAACGAAAATTAAAACTTTCCCATAATAATTTATAATATATAATAAATAGTATATAACTTTAATCATTCATCGTTTAGGCGTAATCAATTAACATTTCATAAACTTTGTTATAGAACATTATTAAAAACTTTTTTTTGACATATAAACAAAAAGTTAAGTATAAAAACCACAGGAAAAATGAAATTTAACTGAGATGTTGTTTTAATCAATAAACATTTCTACATTTCTTTAAATATGATAAAGTTATATTTTTTGTTAGATAAATGTATCTGATAAAACAAAAAAATAAATGAATTTTATTTCAGTTTATCATATTTACTGTTTATAATTTAGGATTGTAAAATACCAAATCGTTAATCAAATGTACGTACTATAGATTTACCATTAAAAAAATAAATAAATAAATAAAATAAAGACATACATTAGAATATCAAAATTCAAGAGTCATCAAAACACAATGACGTCGTTTACTATATGATTTCTGAGCATTGTTTTGAAAAGACTTAAAAGTATCAACTACACAAAAATAAAGAAAATATGATATGCCTGCCAATAAAATATGATCCATATAATAAATAAATGACACATTTAAATGTTGTCGTGAATTATGGAGCAGTATTTCGGTGAGGTCGTTAACGATGACGCTGGGTTTTGTAGTTCCGATATGAGTCTTGCAATTGTCAGTCTAAATATATTAAATTTATATTACAATCTGAAATTACTCATATTGATAAACCATTATTTAATGCACCAACGTAAGAAATAAAATAATGTCAAGACTTAAGATTTATCAAATTATATATTATCTGTAGAAAACATAATAAATGTACCATTATACTTGTACTTTTTTTCATAATATTTTAAGAAATAATATTATTATAGTATACCAAATATATGTAAATAAATATATTAACAATAATGATTAATACAAAATATATATGTATGAATTAATTCTTAATTTTTTATTAATAAAAATATAAATGTTAGAAATTATTAATATCAATTTATGAAATCTTGGGATTATTTGTAATGCTCAAATATTTTATTTGGATTGGTCGTAGATAATTTTAGTTATCATATTTAGTTAATATGTGGTATAGATCAACTATTCCCAAAGTGAGTTCCGTGGGACAATTTTAAGGGTTCCGCCAGATGTATGTGAATATTAAGAAAGTATTTTACACTATAGATAATGGGTAAACATATAAAATTTAAGAGAAACAAGAAGAAAAATTGTTAAAAGCTTTAAAATATATTGTTCAGTAAGAAAAACACGGGAAACCATTTACTAACGAGAAGTTGAATACTTGTTTTGGTAAACGACTAGGAATGAGAAAAAAAATAAAGGTTTCCTGTTATATGGACCATACTCAGAAAATTATATATGACATATAAATAATAAATTAGTGTACATATTGTAATTGTGTGTAATTTCTATGATTTGTTTATTTTTCATACACGTTTTTAATAAGTACATTAATATTTTTCTGATAATATTAAAGATATCCTCCAAATAAGTTTAATAAAATCGAAATTCAATTAAACTTATTTAATCTTTTACCCTCAAAAAAAAACTCTAAACAAATCTCTAAGACATTAAGACTGTGATGAAATTTGTTTGAAGAATAAGAATAAGCATAAAACGTTTTACGACGTTACATAACTCATTGAAAGTAAAACATCAAAATTATTTCCAAAATATATAAGTCAATAGGCTAAGTTGTTTCAAGCCCAATTTAAAATGTAATAAATTTACACAATATTAACATTTTAAATTATTATTCATTAAAATGGTAATTGAAAAACAACGGTACACAAGTGTATCTACCTACTTTTAGTCGCGTTCACTCGTACTTAATATTTAAATACTGAACAGTGTAAACTTTAGATTATTATGTATTAATGTCTAAGAACGATTGCTACACATATACTGAATTTTATTAGCTACTTATATAAGTAACATAATATATATTTGATTATTTGAATGGCCTTTCTGTTAACCATTTAATCGGATCTTTGAATATTTTATCATGTAAACGTTTAGATTATACACGATTACACTCGTAAATAATTACGTCATAACAGTAACACGACGTCGTTGTATTATTATCAGCAGACAATTTCCTTGAAAAATTCCATCGGACGTTACGCGTGTGTTATCGGATCCATTTAATTATCGTCTCCAAGTCGAGTCCATACAAAATTTAGGTAATAGGTATAATAATGATATACAACATAATATACTATAATAATATGCATGTACGACATTGTATTTTGCTGCAGTAGGTACAATATAGTGGAGGCGAATCGGAATGCGATCGAGTAAAACAATATAATAACGACTCAAACCTCAAGATAAAACGGGAAAAAAATTATGATAACTATTACCCGTCGCCGACCGGACACCCGCCGACACCTGGGGAGCACGTCAGCACGACGTTACACAGTCGCGTGGGACGTCATCCGATCGTTTAGATTTTTATTATCTATTGCAATAGTTTATTGTAATTATTTTAATATTACGGTGTAAGATTTATATCCGACACGTCCGATCAGCGACCAGTGCAGATGCTACCCGCTGTCAAACCGTATACTATAAGTACACGTACTATATTGTTATCGTAATACCGTAGTCGGAACTTGACCATAGGCGCAACTAGACCGCTAAAACGTAAGGTGCTAAAATTGTAAACGCCTCAGAAGATTCTCCACACACCCTACTACTAAAATTACACGATTTTATAAGTTACAAATCTACAATATTATCAATATAATAACATTTTTTATACACATAATTTTAACATAAGTCATATTAATGATAAAAAACAGAATAAATATACTATTACCCTTTTTATTAATTTAAATTTAGATTTAGCCGACAAAACGTTAATATAACGTTAACTATTTAATAAATAAATATAAGTACATTTTTACTAAAATAACAATAGTTAGACCTAAAAAAAAAAAGGGGCGCTAAAAACCTTTTTGTACCCCCCCCCCCTCCCCTCCATTCCTTACAGTTACGCCAATGGACTTGATGCAGGTGCCTGTGTAACTTACGCGCGCGAGTGTAGCGGCGATAACACGAATACACTCCGTCGACCACCGATAAGGACGAACGAGCACCGCGAGGAAAAGGCACTGGCCGATTAATTAATATCGTCGTTGGCGGATGTTATTAAAATCGGTAATATTGCAAATCGTATTCTGGTGACGGCCAGAGCGGTAGGAGACCGTCGTTATGATTGGATAATCGATGTCATGTGATAATATAAGCGAGTTACCGCGAAGGCACCAAAAACATACCGTTTACTTTAACGTGTGTGTGTGTGTGTGTGTGTGTTAATCCAACAAAACGACAATGTAGATATCATAAATTACAGTCAACAGGGCGCCGGGAACAATAAACTGCGGAAAAAGCTGATCATCAGTGATAAGGAGCGAACGTTTTAGTAATCTCAGTAAACGATTTTTAATTAAACGTTTGCTTTCTGTACCTTCGCGGAAACATGCTTAATGTACGCGGATAACGATAACGTTACAAAAATAGGAAATCATTATTAAAATGACGTACGTATATATCTGGCGGTTGTGATCGGCTCTTACCTTACGCGACCGCCGCCGTACAGGACTCTGTCGTTGACGACTGCTGCGGGGTGCTCGTGACGCTCGTGCTGATGCTGCTAGCTACTGCGTGTGTCGAGCACGATTGCCGGGAATACACTCCGGTCGGTTGACCGGCGGGGTACAGAATGTAATATGATATACAGCTCGGCGGCGCCAGCGACCGTGGCGACTACGACGGCGGCGACGGCGACGGCGACGACGACGACGGCGGTGGCGGTAGCGGCGGTGGCGGCAGTGGCGGCGGTGACGACGACGACGTCGGTGGCGGTGATGGCGATGGCGATGCGACGACGACGACGACGCCGGCTCGATTCCTTCGGCCTCGCCGAGAGAGTTCGATATTACCGGGTGCGGTTGTACCTGCGCACACGGGCGGACCAGCGGCGGCGCGGGCCCTACGCCGCAACCACACCACCGCCACCGTCGGAGTCTCCCGCCGCTCGGCCCTTTCGCTGCCACCGCCGTCATACAGGGTGGTCGGAAAATCGATTGCGCCGCCGCCACCGCCGCCACGTGCTAACTGCAGCAGACCGTTTCCCGCAGATTATGAATTTGCCGGACACAAAACGGCGGAGCAACCATAATTTATATTTTCTCGGGCAATCAATAATTGATGCGCCGTTCGTTTCGCATAGATACATAAAAATCGTAAATCTTAGTACGTGCAGCTCGCGCGGTGTCAACGTCCTCTACAGGAAAACGTAAACAAATCGCCGCCGGATATCTCTCGGGTCCGTTTTCGATATTGTGCGTGATACAGACGTGACAGCTATTGCAGTATTATTGGCTTGAAGCAATTCTCAACCCTACTCCCGGCGTCCCCATCAAACCCCCCCCCCCCCCACAAAAAAAAATCATTTAGTTACACATAACACCAAACACAGGCAACAAGTCTTACATTATTATTGTTAAAAAATGTATTTAAAATACGTAATAATATTATTATTCGCCAAAATACATATTATATTTTATACGATAATTATACGACATAATTCGATGTATACGCATGTACGCCGCTGCTATTGCAACAATAATAACAAACAAAGCAATAGTAACTCTCATTAACGGAGACTTTGAAACTGTGTCTCCCCTTAAAAAAGTATCAATTACTTGTAAATAATAATTTATTAAAAATAAAAATGTATGGAAGTATTTTTATCTGAATTGAAAAATGTATGATTTTCTTTTTCTATTATTATTGTAGACCACAAAGTCTAATATCTATAAATATTTAATATGATGGAAATATTATTTTAGTCATTTGAACTACGGTCGCCGATTCAGTGAAATTGCTACTCGACAGTATCAATTGTAATATGATAAGTGACGGTGGGTTCGACGGAGATGGCAGGGGAGAATAAGCCGCGTATATTATAGACAACACTGAAACTGGGTTCACGACATTAGGTATACGCCGTGTCGTCGTCGTTCCATCACTGAAAGCTGTCGTAGTTTATTGCATTTCATAATAGTTTTACCAACTGATAAGCGATATCTATTTTTTTTCAACATTTTAATATTTTATTTAAAGATTATTTTCGAAATGCAAGAAAACCAGATCATCGGTTCTTTATTATCTAACCATTGGTTTTAATACTTTAAACGTTAAACAAAAAAATCAATTTTCAGTCTCCCTAGAATATATTTACTCATGAGTCGCCAAAATGCAACAAAGTCGATATTTAGTTATGCGATCGTATAGGTACCGCAGTAGCCCCAACGCGATCACCCTGAAATGCATGACGAAATGTTTCGTTCTCCGCCCGTCTCGTATACCCGTCGATCTTAAGATATAATATACCTGAATGTCTGTATGTATGCATGTATTTTTGTGTATATATATATGTATGTATGTGTGTGTATATGCCGTCGGAGCAGTCGACCCGTGACGCGACTATGATTATATTTCAACCATAGTGTGGCGGACGGCGGAAGACAAGAAACCAAATACACCGAACAGAGAGGAAAACTATTTCTCTTTGCTATTCTGCCTGGTAAATTGCTTTTCCGGATAGAATCGCTGTCGCCGCCGCACCGTTTACGTTTCACCGCAGACAAAACTTGGAATAAAACGAGATGAAAAAATAAGGTTAAAAAACGTCGACAATAGCGGGAAACGAAATAAGATTCGGACGATTGAACAAAAATAATATATAGCTAATATTATGTATTATTCGTATGTTTACGTATAAATTATTGACAATTATTCTCACACGCACTTCGATGAGTGTATTATTTTAATTGAAACGATTTGATAACAAATAATAAACATTAACATATCAAACGATTGTGGAAAAAAATATGCTGTCTGAAAATATATTAAATTTGTGTTACATGATTAGATTTATGTTTTGGATATATGTCCCGTGTTGGAAAACACGTGCGCTGTGCAGTAGTTATACATTTTATAATAATTATACATAATATTGTGATAACACCTAAATATTCAAAGTAAACATCTGTTTGCCAAGGTTTATAAAGTTATATACAAATGACGCATTGCTATTAGAATTAAAGATACTATATTTAATATTATAAAGGTGTTTAAAGGTAAGTAAGTCTTGGTGATAAACTTATCAATTTTCGATTTTATTTCATTAGTGTTGCAATGAAGTATATAAACACATAAGTCATAGAGACTAAATTTAAATAACATAAATTTGGTCGTAACTACTTGTTTGATATTAATAGCTTGTTAATAGCCAAATGTTATATACTTATATACATATTATAATATGAGGAAAATCAAACTTATTACCAGTGACTAGTGATTCCAATAATATATTTAAATGAATACTTCTATACTGTAGTAGGTTACATTATGTAATACAGTGAAACCTCCGAATAGCGGATACTCTCGGTCACTGAAATTTCGTCCATTATTCAGAAATGTTTACTATTCAGAGAAGGTAAATATAAATTCATAAAGGGTTAGTCTAATATTGTTAATGATATAATAATTTTAATGCTTTAATGATACATAGATACAATAGTTTTAATATGCTTTACTAAAATACATATTTATATAAATAGTGAACAAAAAAGAAATATGTACAACTTTTTTGCAAAGCGACAAATCAGAGGTTTCACTGTACTATATTAATCTACACTCATAACGACTAATTTTTGAAACACTTTACTAAAAAGTTAATAATAAATACTAAAATAGAATAAACGATAAACCCATAAGTGGAAATTTGGTGAAATGACTAGAAGAGCTGAACTTATAATGCTTATTACACCTATAGGTAATTTGGGGGGGGGCTTAGTCTCTTAAAGAACTTCCCTCGATTTTCGGCTATGGATAAACCAATATAATCTTCATTACCAAATGTCTCACTTATCACTAAAAATTAAAAATACAATAAAATTGAATTTTTTTATTAGTACTTTATGTGGTACAGTAATTTATTATTCAAAAATAGTTATGCACCTCTAGAAATTCAAAATTGAACAGATCTAAAATAGTACGTTTAAGTTTAAATCTATGTTTTCAAACTTCCTGGTAGTTTTTAATTGTAAAAAAAACCAATGAAACGATTAATGCAAGAATTCGTATTAACATTGAACGTTTTTGCTCAAAACCCAAAACCACCTGAAACAGTAGCCCTGTTTCAATTATTTGTATTCTTACAACCTTCGCTTTAAATTAAATTTAATTAGTTTACAAATCGATTCATTTATTTTCATTTTTATTTTATGATCATTAAACTTTGGACATTAATTATTAATCTTGATAGTTAATATACATTTATATATTATAAGTTATTACACACACAGGCATGCATTGCAAATTACAATACAGAAGTATTATCCTTAGTAAGTACATAAATTTTTATAATTCAAACACTATTAATTCAAACTTTGATTTAAATATACCAAATTTTTCGAAAAATTGTCTACTTAATAAGTTACAATAAAAAGAGTGGTGTTTTCATAAAAAAAAGAATCATCATAGCAAACTTCTTAAATAATAAAAAAAATATTTATTTAAGTTTTTAAATATAATATTGTCTTTAAGTATACTTGAAAATTTCAAAAATCAGAAATTGACTGTAAAAACATTATTAAAGAATAAAAGAATAAATACATGCTTATTGAATCATCCTGTATAACAAACTAATTTATTTTAAACCTAACCTAATTCTATTATATTTTTTATATTCTTTACTTTCAGTTAAAGAATTTACCATTGTCTATAATTGAATATAAAATTAAGAAGTTAAAAGTAATTTTATCTATAGTTTCTTTCAAACTTTTTATCGTGTTACTTTGAACATTTGCTTTGCATTATTTGTTTGAATTTTTGTGCTGATAAGAAATTCCCAGTTTTATACCTTCCAAAAGTTCACTGTAGGGATTCATGACCTATAAAAGATTAAAAACAATAAGAACCATAGTTTATGATGTATTAAAAATGTTTATCACATTTATTACAGTATAAAAGTATAAAAATGTAAATTTGATAATAGTTTTTATGCTTTTTACCAACCGAGTAATAATATTTCTTTTTTTTTATAATATAAAAGATATTTTTTAATTACTAAATTATAATAAGATTTTATACTTTAGAGATGAATCTATAATAATTCAGCCTATTTAAAAATTTTAAATATGGGCTTAAAGGGCTTGTTTTTAATTTATTCAAAGGAAATTGAAACGTAATTGGACTTTTGTAGAAACATATTTAAGATATTTTTTAAAGTAAAATTAACGTACTTTTTTTTTATTGAGGTTCTATATTTAGTTGACTTGTCAAAAATTAAATAGCAATAGGAGACTGATTAAAATCTTTTCATAAGTTAGTGCACATATAGAAAACAAACAGTTTAATAGTAATATTTTTACCTCAAATATAGAAAATAGTCAACAGATATTACAAACATAGGCTGTAAATTTAATAGTTTTATTTAGGTATTTGACGAGAAATGTATAAATGTTTATTTTATTTTATATTATTCTTTTGTTGTGTTTTAAGTTTTAACTATTTATTTTTACCTTGAAATTGATGGTATTTTGCATATTTCTCTTATGATATAATTTTTTTTGTTTTCCATACCCAACATAATAATTATATAAAAGGTATTCAGGAATTGAAGATTAGAAGGTTAGAAACAATCTTGAGAATATATTTTAGATTCTGAGCGGAGCGAGGAATGTATTGATTTTACAATGATGTTTGTTTTTTTTTTTTTTTTTTTTGGTGTCTGTTGCCATATTTAAGGGCAGTAAAAGTGCCCTGATTTTCTTCATCGGCATCTCACGAAATTAAATATTTAAATGAAGAATAACAATGTTATTTATTTTGTTGTAATTTAAAATTTTTTTTCGTCAACGCTTGAAATTTTTAAAGTATATTATTATATTTTACACGCTTAATTAAATTTTTAGATACATTGTTTTCTGCAAAAATTAATTCAACTTACTGTAATATTAATGGTGAAATGAATTATTTTAATAGCAGTCATATCTTAAAATGCACTTAGTTATGTAGGCTGACAGATCGTCTTCATTCAAAATCGTTTTTGTATACAATAATTTTAGAACATTGAATTCAAATTTAACACATCCATGAAAGTGACCCACTGTACAGCAGAGCGGTACCCACTTACCAGCCTTTTTTTTCTTTTTGATTTTTATGAAATCTAATTGTATATAAAAATCATAATAATACAACTAGAAAATACTGAATCCATCAAATTAGAAATATCTGAGTATATGACTAATTATTTTAAATATATATATATATATATAATATCAATATTCTACATATTTACATGATATTATGTACATAATCATACATACATTCTAAACAATACAACATCATATAATTTGATTTCTAATAAATAATAATATTGTGTATCATTAAAAGGCTACATATTGTAAAGTTCTATAACCCTAGTCGGTATTCCACTTATATAATATTATATTTGCACATTGTATGCAAACAATATAACGTTTATAATAAAATAATTACAGTTTTAATATTTCCCTCTGAAAAATGGGTAGAACGTTGTATTAATATCAACATCTATTATTATCTATTATCAAACACTTCGTTTTTTAATTTAATGTTACACGTCATATATGACATACGTAATAATAGTTTAAAATCTTACGATGAAAGAAGTTACGACAAAATATAAATATGACTTGTGTCAAAATAATTTAATGTAATATTTTGTCAAAATGTACGCGACTTTATAACAGTTAATTCGGGTATTATGCGTAACTCGGGTTGTGTTATATGAGTTTTTAAATTTATGATTTTTAAGGGTTTTATATGAGTGTTAAGGGTTAATTTGGGTGCAAAGCCTTCAGCGAAATAAAACAAATTAATTAAAAACAAGTATATGCCACGTTGTTAATATTAATCATACATCTAAAGTAGGCTTAACTATTAAATATGCTGATAAGCTAGAACAAATTAAATATATTATTATATTAAAGTAAACGTCATAAATTAACAATTTTGGTGGTTTTAAATGTCACTAATGTCAGATTCAAAAGAAAAAAAATATTTTAATTTAAGAATCTAAACTTATGTTTTTTATCTTTTACTGCATTTTTATATTGTAAGTTTGTAACAATGGATATTCTGATATTGTATAAAATTAAATTATTAATGGATTTTCTATTATTTAAAAAGAAAAATCCTTTAACAATTATTTAATTATTTTATTTTTCTAACATAAAAATATAATAAATAATAATAATGATGAAATGGAGTATGATATTATTTTAAATATAAAATTATATATGGAGCTGATGAGAAATTCGATGTACAAATATATAATAGAGTATTGAATTCGAATGGCTTTTATTTTAATTGAATTTTGTAACATAAAATTTCGATCACTCATTATATCAAAAAAATATTGAATTATTCAAAAACAATGTTTTATACGATTGCAAGTTGTTAAAAAACAACATTTTTTTAAAAGAAATAACATTTATTTTTACTTTTATTGTTATAGTTTTTTAAGTGTTTTACTTTTTTAAATGACAACATACAATTTTAATTTCATGTTTCAAATCAGAATATTTTTCCAAGTATTTGAAAACACAAAAATCAAATTTTGAACAATTAGTTTTTATGTTATAAGTATTTAAAGTATATATGAGCAGAGTGGAGTGGTACGCGATTACTTCGAAAAATGTTGGTCCACCACTCCATTCTTCAAAACTTTAAATAATTTATAACTCAAAAACTAATCGTTCAAAATTTTATTTTTATGTTTTGAAATAGTCGGAAAAATATTCTGCTTTAGAATATAAACTTAAATTTATACGTTGTCATTCAAAAAAGTAAAAAATTAAAAAATAATTATTTTAAAAAAAAAATTTGTAACGACTTAAAACTATATAAAAATAAAATTAGATAAGTTAAAACTTTTCGATATAATGAGTGTTTTACGTTGAATGAACCATCCAGTATAATGTTTTTAAGAGGAGAACAACTTTCGGTTAGACAGCATAGAATCAATGTTTTATTGAAGGCATTTTTTCGATACTTTAATTTTAAAGTGAGTTATACATGTGTCGAACATTTAAAAAAAATACTTATTACTTTCATCAAAATTAAAATATCATAATAATACCTATGATAAATTACAGGCAATTTTGTTACGACTGAATTTTATAATAGATTAATCTATTGAAATAATATTAAAATTAACGAAACTAAACACTAGGTATTGCAAATAAATTTGGTATGGTACCTACGCAAGACGGATACATCAAATACGGTTATGACGTCCTTATAAACTCAATAAATTGTTTTAAAAATATATGCAATAGAGGTACATTATGAATTATATTATAAAATTATAATATGATTTACGTATATTTTTCTATAGCTATGAATATATACATTGCGCACACATTTCTTGGTAGATAAAAATGTAATGAACTATTAAAAAACAATTATTAATTGCAAGATTAAATGTTATAATTTTATAAATATATATTTAATTAATAATGGTATTTTTTTTAGGTATTTTTGAACAGATAAATCAACGTGGAAATATTTTTATGTATTTAATTGTTGTATACATTAATCTGCGAATGTCATTGATGAGCGACCTCTCCCCTCAATGTTTGTCCAACTATTTTTTTACTTATTATTTTTTTTTAATCTCAAATTATGGATCTTCTCCATATCTCATATAATAATTATGTCCTTAAGTATGAATTGTATACTTCTTGTAAAAATGAAAAATATTGTTATATATAATATATAGTGTTCTGTAGGGATTTATTACAGGATACACAGAGCAATTATTGGAATACATAAAATTAATATCCATCACTCAAACATTTCAAATCAATAAAGTGCCCTATATACTAATATTAGTGGTCAGTGGAAATCATTACTAAGTATTATGCATTTTAAATTTAAATTTCAATTTATGTCAAGAACACGCACATTTAAATATCTAAATTATTGCATTTGATATTTGGTATACATTTTTTTCTTTATTTATCAAATATTATATTTGAAAAATTCTACTATAAATGTATTTATAGGTATCATATTACCATATTATACATTGTACTGTGTTTATTATACTATACAAATTTCATAATTAGTTTTAAATCCAATCACAAAAAAATTAAAATTCCCTAAATAAGTGACAATATGTATAATTGTATAATATTATACCTATACATTTAATGATAATTGATTATGAAACCAATTCCTTAAATTACAAAGTAAAAAATTAAAAACTAATACCCTATTATATTAAATCCAAAAAATATTGAAATGTGTGAAATTGGAATTAAATATTAAATCACTATAGGTATGTACTATAAAAAGTAGGTCATTAAAATAAAAATTATCGATAAAACCGAAGTAAGTTTACAAAATATAATTTTACAAAACGATTCTAAACGAAGATCTCAGGCTTTTATTTCCAAATTCTGAGGACAACTGTTGGTATGTTGAAAAAAATGCTGTAAAAAATATCAAATATAATATTATTTTAATGTTATTATATTTTTAAGGCAATACCGTTGAAAAGTAAAACAGTGTGAATAAAAGAAGTTTGGCCATGTTAAAATATTCGTAACTTAAATTAGTCTAAATATTTTAAAATTATTATTGTGTATAAAATATAATAATGAACAATGGTGGATAGTTTCAAGTTTCTACAATTAATATTTTTCGAATATTATAATATATTAAATTTTTAGAGTAAATATTTTACTGAGTATTCAAACACTTATAAAAAATGTGTACCTATATATTTTTGATATTTTTTAAACTGCTCTAAGTACAACTTTTAAGAATTCAATTTGCAAGCTTTTTGATTTAAAAAAATTTTAATACTTTAAATATATATATATACCAAATAATTCAAAAAGAGACAAAATATAAAGAAAATACCGGAAACCAAAAGTTGAAATTTGAAGCAATTTTATTTTACTTCTAAAATATACGATGAAATACACAATAAAAATAAAAATGACATCTTTACCGCTCCTCTCAGAGTCTAAAATTACAAATAATTCATTAATTTATACATTACATTTTCCGAAAAAATCAAATTTAAAAATTTTACCAGTATTTAAAAAACATTTCTTATCATTGAAATGGCTTTTTTTCTAGGCAACAAATGAACTTTAAAATATTGTGATTAACGTGTATTTTTCATAGAATCAAATCTACTATTTCAAGACTACTAAGCACAAACAGTTTATAATATACGTACATACGGCCTCAGTTAGACCATCACGCTTAAACTCCGTGGTCTAGTCTAAAAAATTATTTTTCTTATATCATAGTGTAATATTATTATTTACAACTAGTAAAACGTGTTTCAATAATATTAACGTATTAGAATTATAAATTTAAGTATTATGATAACTGCATATTTAAACTTAGTGATTATAGTTGATATATTTATCTATTATCTATACTTGATAGTTAAAAAAATAATAATAATCAATACAAGGAAATGTGTCATCTGCAAATATCAGTTAGATTGAAACACTATACAGCAATACTGGTTATATTAATTTCGAATAATTATTGTTTAAAAAGAATCGATTAAAATAAATTTAACCATCTGGACTGTTCTACACTAGTTTTAAACAATAAAACCTAGCCAATTTCCAACTCAATAAAATACCTTGGAATTACTATCGAGTATCGACAAACACTCACCTAGAAAGACCATACCAAAAATAAAAGAAAACATTGTTACTTACACCTTCACCTTCTCTTCACTAACATTAAGTCCAAACTTAGCCTCAAAAACAAAATGCTTATTTATAAGCTACTATAGACTCCATTTTGTTATATAGTATCCAAATCTGAGGTAAAGGAAACCATCCCTACATTCACTCGATGGTAGCTTTTCAGGCGATTAACTAATCTAATTACAACTAATTACTGAATACCCATGGTATGTCTCTAACCTAAATTTACACAATAAGCTACATATCCCCATCACTGAAAAAACTAGCCCACCAATATAATAAACGATTTTATAACAAACTCACTAATCACAAAAATCTTCTTATCTCCCAAGTCCTATCTAACTATTTCATGTTACATGCTTCGCCAGTCTGGATAGTGGGTATATTGATTTTCTCACTTCGATACAGAAGATATTGGCATTTACATCTACTTTTTTAAACTATCATAAATCATAATCTTTAATAAATTAAAGCTAAAAGTGTTATACATTAATTTATATTTTCTAGAGAGATTTATTTTATTTAAGAGTTTAATAAATATTAGTTTTTAAAAATGTTCTGCTTTTAATAAATTATAAAATAGTAATTTTTTTTAAGTATGAATTTCAAAAAATATTAAAATTTGTTATCTATATAAATATAATTGTATTTAACTTAATGATCAATATTTTGATATTCAATATATCGACACTATTGATATTAAAATTAATTGTGTTTCTTTGAATATATTATTATCAGTTTTAAGAAATATATATTTACTTTTTTGGAGAGTTAGTATATGATTAAGTTTATATATTTTGACTGTAAAAGTTTTATGGGATCATATAATGTGCGCTTTTTTAAAAACTTTTTGATGTACCAACGTCAAACACATTAAAGATTTTTTTTTAAGTTGTAACAACTATAGGTATACACGTTAATACAATATTATAACTTGTGTGAAGTTGCCCCCCCCACATTGTCCAATTTTCTTCAAACCTTGCTCATAAATTTAAAAATAATTTGAAATCATTTGAAAATTAGTTTTCAGAATTTGAAAACATTTATTTTATTTATAAACATTTTTTTCACTTCGGAGGGGGGGGCGATCAACCTCATGGAGCAAAAGAATATTGCAGTCTCTCACTTGGGGGGTCAACTTCACCATTGCATATTTGCTTACCAGTTTCTTCGTAAGAAGTTTTTTTTAAGTAATATTTTTTAAATAAAATTAAAATAGTTAAAAAAAAGTGAAAAAAATACTATGGAACGTGAATACAAATAAAATAATACTTTTTTAAGTAATTATTTTTTATTAAAATTCAAATAATTAAAAAACTGGATAAGATACCGTGAAATATTAATACAAATAAAAAAATTCTTTTTAAGAAATAATTTTTTAACAAAATTAAAATAGTTAAAAAAAGTGAAAAAGATACTGTAGAATGTGAAAAAAATAACATATACTTCTTTTAATAAAATTAAAATATTTAAAAAACTTGAAAATTTATTATTGAATCTGAATTAAAAATAAAACTTATTAATAAATTATTACTGTTTTGTGTATAAAATTATATGAGGCTTGATTTTAGTTTTTTCGAAAGATCTCTTAATTCTTTTCTTTATGTTATTATAAATTTACCATCCATTTAAACGGAGCATATATGTGACGTAATAGTCGTAATGCATATCCTACAGCACCATATAACAAGAAACTAAAACAGGTAAAAATAACCAAAATTAAATTAAATATTTAAATTTTTTTTATATAATATATTTTTAAAATTTAATTCAAACCTTCCATTATTTATATTGAGGTTCACTGAGATATACATCAACATGTAGTCCTTTATTTCAGTAAATGCATCTGTTTCTATGAATATATATGGTCTTGTAGTATTTTGAATACATCTAATATGCCATTACACTTGGTATTCATACAATCTGACAATCTTTCAATAACATACAAATTTAAGCTATCCTCTAAACGTGTTAAGTCATGTTGTTTCCGATGTAATATTAATGTTGGGCTAGATATATTTTTTGAATTTTTACATTTTTTGTTTGCATTGGCAATATTCTTTACCTGATGGCGATTCTTTCGAAAAACTAGTGGTAATAATGTTAACATTGTATCTAACATCATCAGTGAAATGTCTGTTATTTCAGTATTATCTTGAATAATCTTACGAAGAAGTGATAACCGGCTTATATAAGTATTCTTTGAAACAGGTTCCGTTGCAAGTTTTATACAAAATTTTAATAAATCATTGATACTGTTATTAAAGTAATTCTTATACTTTGCATTCTCATTATACGCAATCGCGATTAACAGTTATCGAATCAAATGGACACGTATTTTGAAGTAGAAACGTTTTTTTGGAAATAATTAGTAGTGTTTGTATGTTGCCATTTTTTAATAAGTTATTCTTGGAAGAACGTGTTGTACGATTCCTAAAATTTGGTTTTTTAATTCATTAAAATTATATTCGACGACTGCTGAAGAGGCAACTTTATGGGGTGATTTGAAAAATGATTGCATCACACTTGTCAATAACGAAAAGTCTTTACATATGCGAAAAACATTATTTACTAGATCTGGTACATAAGAATCTGACTTTCGATTACCTAGAAGAAAATTATATAAAATATTAAAGACAATCATATACCAAAACATATTTTTTTAACAAAAAACTGATGTTTATCAATATTAAAACCTTTTAAAAGAAACAGTTTAAAATTTATAACTTTTATATTAATATACCTTACCTATAACAGAAGAATTGTGTTGAGATTTTTCTTTAATATTGTTTAAAAAGGCATCTATTAATCCAATTTTTAAATTTGATGAGGTATAATTATCATCATTGTTTTCGTTTCAAACATTTCATCCACGATTAATTTTAATGGAACATCAGTACACATTATAGTATCTTCAATAGTAACAACACAATCCCTTTTTGAGTCTTCATGAGTCCTAATAATTATTTGTCTTTACTTAATTCTGAAGGGGTTTTCAATGTATTGTTATCGTCTATCCATCTATCAGTTTCGCACATCATAATATTGAACAAATCTTGAAGTATTTTTTTTTCAAATTGAATCAATGTATCCGATGTCAAAAAAAGACGTATTCCCTTAACTTAGAACTCTTTCAAACTTTTATCTTTTTCATGAGCAAACATTTAAATCAACAAAAAATTTTCATCATATGTGATACATCTAATCGGATTTAACATTTAGGAACTTTTCTTGATTTATCATTTATTAAGAAAAAACATTCATCTATGTATTTACGAAGACTCCGCCCATCACAAAATGCTCTTGTCAATGCTTCAAGAAGTGCATTTGAATAATCACAAAATATTTCATTTTGATCATCTACTACACAATTTTTCCATTGGGAAAACTAATTTAGAATTGTATATATCGTATTTACTTTGTATATATTGAGTGTACCTCGTTATTGAATAATTCATCTTAATAGATATGTTAAAGAATTAAATTTGAATGCAATAATGTAAAATAATTATATTCACTACGTGTCACGTGAGAACATTATAGTGACCAACTAAAACGCTTCCAATCCATTGGTCATATATTCTTCAAATATTATCATGTACAGAAAATGTTAATAAAAACATTCAAAAAAATGAAGTAGATTTTTTCTAAAAATGGTTTTGCTTTAAAATTCCCACTTTACTTTAATTTTTTTCTTGCTTTTCCTAAAGTCTTTGAAAACAATTTGAAATCTACTAAAATATACTAATTACATTAATTTTTCCATGAGAAAAATTATTGAAGTTAAAAATCGAAGCATTATTTTTACTTATCGTGACACAAAAAAACACATCATTGTTACTTTAATGCATTCGTCGCTCCACTCAAAATCTAAAATATAAAAATTAAGGTGCAAAATTATTTTTTGGTGTACAAATGTTTGCAAATAATTTACAAAACTTTAGTACTAGTTTGACTTTGATTAGATATTTTCGGGGTGCACTACATGGACATGTAAGAGTGTGACGTGAATTGAATGCCAGAAGGAAATATATAATTTTTAAATATATTTTTCAGTGGTAGTGGATGGTACTACTATCGGGAATCAGATTTTCTGGAAAATGGTATTAAAAAAGTATTTTTTTATTTGTATTCACGTTCCATAGTATTTTTTTCACTTTTTTTTTTAACTATTTTAATTTTATTTAAAAAATATTACTTAAAAAACTTCTTACGAAGAAATTGGTAAGCAAATATGCTAATGGTGAAGTTGATCCCCGAAGTGAGAAACTACAATATTTTTTTGCTCCGTGAGGTTGACCGCCCCCCTCCGAAGTGAAAAAAAATGTTTATAAATAAAATAAATGTTTTCACATTCTAAAAACTGGTTTTCAAATGTTTTCTAATTATTTTAGAAATTATGGACTAGGTTTGGAGAAAATTGGGCAATGTGGGGAGGAGGGCAACTTCACTCACGTAATATTATATATAGAAAATAAATGAGTTTTAATTTCGAAAAAGCAAAACATTCGTTAAAATGCAATATAAGCAGTGAATCAATATTCTTAGGTTAATAAATTTTACTTTTTAAAAAATAGAAAAAGTAGGTACTTACATTCTACATATTATATAATGCATAAGTTTTCTCACTTTTAAAACAGTTGTAATTTCATATTAGAAATAGGTAACTAGTTACAGACATTACAGTTGATTGTGTGTTGTTAGTTGTCACTCATTGAACGTGAATTTCAACAAATACCCATTTTAGAGCTTTCTAGGGTTTTCTGTATATTTTCAGAGATGAGCGCAGTAACTTGTAAATTATAATGATTAAGAAGTTACATACTTTAAAGTAGGTATCAGGTAATTTAAAAATGTAACTCCTTACAATATGTGTTTCTTTTAAACGATTTTATGTCATCTTATACTGTAATATTTAGCTATCTGTAATTATATTTACTTAACAACATATATATTTTTGCTGTAAAGCATTATATTTAACATCAAAGTAATAAGCAGCGTATTAACAAATACATTTTAGATTCTAAGCGGAATTATGAATGTACTGATTTTACAATAATGTGTGTTTTTTTTCGTATTTCGTCATGTTTTAGGGCACTAAAAGTGCTTTGATTTTCATTAGCATCTTTTACGATAGTAAAGTGAATCTAGGTAATACTTTGTATAAAACAAAAATTTTCAAACGCGATGGAAAAAACAACAAAAAAATTAAGGGAAAAACGAGAATTTTTACGCGAAGCCAATTTTTAACAAAATCGATTTTGTTTTTTGGTGTATTACACAAAATAATAACAGTATATGTATGACATTTTCATCAAATGTGTATATAAACATTTTCTATATACAATAAAATTTTCAATATACTATGAATTTTTTTGAGATATTTATAGTTATAATATATTTTTGGTTATTTAAAATTTTTTTTATTATTGTCGATAATAAATTTTTATAGGTCAAAAAACTTAAAATTTATTATAAGATTTTTTATAACTTGTAAGTAAAAATTTAAAAAAAAATTGAGTGAAAATCTATAAAAGTATTTTATAAGCGTCTATAAAGTTAAAATTTAGACAAAATACATAAAAATCATGAAAAT